>JBAMHZ010000065.1:3436231-3469514 GCA_037177395.1 Alpinia galanga
TTCTACAAAGTCCTGCACGACTAAACACACATATCAAATACACAAACCATCCTAACTTAAACTCTTTAACACACATCAAAATTATAATCATGCTTGGGTTGATTGCTCCAACAACAGTCACACCGAAATCAAGCTCTCAATAGATAAATTCATGTGTGTGTGTGTGTGAATTCTTGAATTCTTCTATCAATCCATAGAAAATGTTTCATCTTGTCTTTGAGAGTCATTTAGAACCAACCATTGCGCATGTCTTAACTATTATTTTCAATGGATGCTTATTAAAATAGATAATAGATTTGTTCTCATGCATATATGAGAGTCCAATATTGTAATGTAGACGTACAAACTTTTTCATTGTGCAGTTATATTCTTGAAACAAGGCCTTTAATAATTAGTGCATCTATTGCTAAATTATTTTTACTAATTTAATTTAATAAAAAAACAAATTATGAAAACAAATTCTACAAATATTTCTATAAAATATTATTTGATAAAATAAATGAAGAATTTTTATATCAACACTTTTATGTCTTAAAATTCTATAAACCTATTAAATTCTTATAAATACTAGTTGTTTAAACTATAGTCAAATTAAAATCATAAACCAACAATTTCATAGAATTTGATAATCATTTTATTTAGCCCTCAAGGCTTGCTCGGACGGCTAGCGCAGCCGTATTAAGGTCCGAAAGGTCAAGGGGTCGATTCCTAAGTTTCATTGCCAGGCTACCGATGACTCCGCATTTCTGCGCTGGCCGCCCTGGGTTCCTGATTTACCCCCCTCCATACGTAGGGGCAGCGATGGAGGACCACTAATGTGGCAGTTCCACATTTAATAATCATTTTATTTCATTTTTTTCCTCCCCTCCTTCTTTATTTTACATTTTTATTTCATTTATTTTCCCAATTTGCAATATCATTTAAAACTATAAAAAGTCCCACATATATTTTTTATAAAAAAAATCAAATATTAAGGAAATATCGTCTATATTTAAAATAATATTAAGAAACACTGTGATTTCATAAAAGATTTAATTTATGATAAAAAGCAGAAAAATAATCATGTAATTTTAATTAATTAATGATGTAATTAATTAATTATGCACGCAAAGTGAAAAGGGTTGAAAAGAAATTGAGAGAGAGAATAGTAGAATAATTTTTCATGTAATAAAGATTAGATTTCTTAAAGGATCATTTTTTTTTTTTTTGAAATTTTTCAAATTTAAATCTCTGAATGAATGAGTCCAAATTATTTGCATCCGTTGAGTTATTTTTGGGTGCTATTTGCGCTATCTAAATTTATTTTAATAATCGATAAAAAATTTAGAATTTATCAAGGGTGCACATGAAATTTTCTAATGCTCAAAGAATATACCATAGTTTTATAATTTCCGGTGGGTGCACCTAATTCATGTATTATCCTTCTATCAAAGTTAACTTTTTTTTTTTTCTTTTCTCTCTCCTTTGCATGTAACTTCTTTTTTCTCTTAAATTAATTTTTTTTAAATAAATAAAAATTAATATTACACTATGATGCTAATATATGAGAGATCAATATCATACTCATGGTATTGAAAAAAAACTCATTAATATTCTTAAAGAACTTTGATCGAACTTATTCTAACTCCTATAAATTTTACAGTACTCAGAATTTAAAATATATTATTTTTTACTATTTTTTTAAAAAATAATATTAACACACTATTGATCAACATTAAAATGGTATTGATTTCAAAAACCAACATCATTTAGATCAACATATAGTGCTAGTCATTTAAGACCAGTACACCCTTAGTGCTAGTCTCAAAAGTTATTTACCGTTGATTTTTGAGATCAGCATTATAAGTAGCATTATAAATATGATACTGGTCTCTTATATATGAGCATTACAGTGTAGTATACTCGTTGAAGAAAAAATTTAAGAGGAAAGAGAAAGTTGCATGGAGAGAGAGAGAGAGGAACGAGAAAAAAAAAGTAATATGAAAATTAGGTGCGTTCTTTATCTTCATAAATTAAAAAAAAAAACTATTGATTACAGTATAAAAAAATAATCAGATTAAAAATTTAAACATTTAAACTATCAAAAAAAAAGTGACGTCATGGGTAAAAGGGCGATGTGATCGCCGGCATGGTCCAGTACGCTCGTTGTAAACATTTCCCTCCTTTTCTCTGCGTCCACTCGAATCGCACCCGCCGGATAAGTCACCCGGCCGTGGGCCCCTGCGTCTACAGCCGACCTGGACGTCAAAACGACTCTTAGATGTCTCGGGTTCGAGTCCCCCACTAAAACACTTGAAAACCTACTCGTCTTATGACGCGGAAGTCAGCGGTGGGGGCGGGGCCACTACGGTCCCTGTTCGACTCTCTCGCGGGTCGCGGGGGCCGGAACCGTTGGATGTCTACCAGGAGCCGCGTCGGTGAATGCAGTATCGCCACCGACACCTTCCCGGGTGGCGTGTACCTAAATGACTAATTTGCCCTCGTTTTTTGCGTTGTATGGGGAATGTTGGCGACGGGTGTTTCCGGAACATAGGGTGGGAGAAGCACACGTGTCTGTCGTGCCAGTGCGGTAGTAGGCAGTTCCCACGAGAAGCCCATTTAAGAGGGCGGAGGAGTTGGAGCGCGGTGACTAGGTAACTGCAAGCGAGAAGGTTTGGAAAACCAATCTCAACTTTTCCTCCTCTTCCTTTCGATCGATACGTCGAGCAGATTCGAATCGATAAGGATTTATCGGCGGATCGAGTTGGAGAACAAAATGGCGAAGCAGACGAGCGGCTGCTTCCTCCTCTATCTCCTCTTTTCAGGTGCATTCTTCTTGATTCATATCCTTCTATCTGTGTTATATCGCGTCGAGTGTATCATGTCACCATAATTTTAGCATATTGATTTCTTTTGTTTTTTAAAAAAGAAACAAAAAAAAGGCGATATCGATGCGATTTCGCTCTGGTGAAGCTGGCCGATAGTGATAAATACTAGAACTACTTGAATTTAGGAGCTTTTTTTCTGAAAAAAAAAACAAAACAAAACTCTTGAGTCTAGGTTATTGCTGGTATTGCTGGAGCAGAGAATTCATGGGCAATTTTGGTGAATATGTTTATGGGGTGTAATTTGTGATTCTGTCCAAGAATGAGCAGATATGTCAATTTAATAGGTATAGACAAAAACCACATGGCTTTGGGTTTGCTGCAGTGCCGACTACAAGAGGCTTGTGTGGACCAGGTTTGCTAAAGTACTTCAATGGATATTAAATGTTTGGTGCCCCCTTTGTAAGATCCATGTATGAGATTAAGTTGCCCCTCTTGAGCTTAATTTCTCAAATATTTTTGATTTGATTTTCAACTACGCAGCACTGCATATTTTCATATAATAAGATGAAAATTTTTAAAATGTTGAGCTGTTTGACCGTCTGCTGTCAGTACTTTTGGATTTATCCTACTAGTCAATGAAAAACTCACCTCCAGAATTAGTCGGCTAGCTCGAAGAGTTAAATATCTAGTACTAACTCAAAAAAAAAAATGTGTGAGATTAAGTTGTATTTGGTTGGGTTTTAGTTTATTGTGATTATAATGCATCTAGCACTTTTTGTTTGATGATCCCATGCTTGCTGTGGTAGTTAAACAGGTATCAGTTGCTGATCGAGGTTAGAGCATTTAAAAATTGTTAGGGAATGGGATGAGTTGTATTTAAAATCCTAGTGTTGTACTCTTAGGCACCGCCCGAATCACATGGTCATGTGAGTGATTCCGTGTCACTAATGTACAAGAGAAATAATGTTAATAAAATTCAGCTGATATGATAAATAAGCTCAAAATGGGTTCTCTAGAAGAGAGATTAAAGTGCAGAAGTTCTTCCTCCTTAAAGGGAATAAACTTCTTCTGAAAGAGAGCATCCCTGCAATAGAGCTGCAAAAGAATTTTCTTTTTTGGTAAAGGTTTTCTGAATGTAGTCATATTTGCTTTCTTCATATTTTGTAGTTTTTTTCATTTCAGTCGTGAATACATAACACGCAGCAACATGGAGGCATAATGTTTGCACTTTCCTAAAAGCTCAACTTTTCGAAATGTTAGCAGCCCTATCAAGTCTTGGAATGCATCCAAAAACTAAACTTTGCCATATTTCTTGTTGAGTTTTCTCATCATTTGTAAATTCACCCTGATCGCTTTGTCTAATTCATTGTTAAGGAGAGCTATGCAACCAGATTGTACGGCATGAGCCAATTTCTTTCTGCTGGAAGTTTTTGTTATTCTCATTAGAGCAGTTGGTATCGTTTTAGAATCTCCCTTGTTTCTGCCCTTTTCATTGTTTTTTTTCCCCAAAAAATAAAACATAAAGATTGATTATTTGCTTTCTTCTGTCTTTATGAACGGTGATATGGAATGACATTCATTTTTACAGGTCAAGTTATCCAAATTCTTGGCATCACAGTAGGTATCAATTATGGGCAAATTGCCAACGATCTTCCTTCTCCAAATCGAGTTGCAAGCCTACTGCGTTCCCTCAACATCAGCAGAGTAAAGCTTTATGATGCCGATCAGAACGTTCTTGGTGCGTTCAGAAACACTGACATTGAGTTTGTGATAGGAATTGGAAATGAGAATGTGTCGACAATGACTGATCCAGCAAAAGCACTTGGATGGCTCCAACAGCATGTCCTGCCTTACCTTGGTTTTACTAAGATCACCTGCATAACCATTGGAAATGAAGTCTTCAAAGGAAATGATACTGTTCTGATGGGAAATCTTCTGCCGGCCATGCAATCAGTTTACCAAGGCCTGGTTTCGCTCGGATTGGATAAAAATGTAAACGTCGCGAGTGCTCATTCCCTTGACATGCTAGGGAACTCTTACCCTCCTTCAGCAGGTTCATTCAAACAAGACCTAGCTGTTTATATCCAGCCAATCCTTAACTTCCATTCAATGACAAAATCACCCTTCCTCATCAATGCCTACCCTTACTTTGCATACAAAGCAAACCCTGGAACTGTCTCCTTAGACTATGTCCTCTTTGAACCCAATGCAGGTGTTATCGATCCACTCACAAATCTGAACTATGACAACATGCTATATGCACAGATTGATGCAGTTTATGCTGCTGTCAGAGCATGGGGACACCCTGATATTGAAGTCAGGATTTCTGAGACTGGATGGCCATCTAGAGGGGACTCCGATGAGATAGGAGCGACACTGGAAAATGCTGCAAAGTACAACGGTAATTTGCTGCAGAGGATAGCCATGAAACAGGGAACTCCTATGAATCCCTCTGTTCCTGTAGATATATACGTCTTTGCTTTGTTTAATGAAGACTTAAAACCTGGACCAACTTCTGAAAGAAACTACGGACTATTTTATCCTGATGGCATGCCTGTTTATAATATCGGCTTGCATGGATATCTTCTGCCTATGTTGTCTTTGAGTTTCAAGGTAAACAATATCTTCTTGCTCGAGTATCGAAATGTACTAAACAGTTGCTAGATTACTGGGCCATCTGTATACATACCTCCATGAGTAACCTGTGTCTATTGCTGTAACCATTCTTATCTTGCAGATGGCGCCTGCTTTGAGCACTTGGGGAATTGCCATTGCAATTTTGCTCCTAGCTTAACAGTTATCTCTGCGTCGACAGAAGTGGATCGATAAGTGGAAGAGCTCATTGACACTGACTGAACACAAATCAGCAATGTGCTTCTAGCTGTTCCTTTTCGGATGCAATAGTCTTCCATGGAGATGGAGATGCAATTAAACTGGAGATGGGATGCATACAAAGCACTGAAAGTTTCTTTTGCATTTGAACATGATTCTGTTCTAACAATCCCAGAAAGCCTCTCGCCCTAGTTAAAAATTTTTCTTTTTGGATTTTATCAATTTATTCGTCGCTTGTTATAATTCAGAATAATGAATTTTCTAGTTATTCTGAAAAAAAAAAAGATCAGAGGGATAATTAATCGCAACGGAAATTTGTAATTGTATAAATGGTGGTGGTATCTTGTCGTCGTTCTTATGTTCTTGTGGCTTAACGCTGATGGGAACATTTTTAGAGCCTCAATGGGTCAAGAATTTGTTGAATTTCTTTTCTCCGCGACCTTTAGTTGAAGTCATCACCGGGCTGCTCTTTATAGTTGTACATTCAAAAGTTGAATGTCTCAGCACGTTTTGGTGGCCTATGCTTTTACATGTCTTTCAAGATCCATAAGCATATCTAGATGGTCTCTGTTTACATGTCTTAAAACCGAACCCCTAAAATACCTTCGATAATGCTCACTCCTTAAACATGAATTTTTTAATTTTCAATATTCAAATGACAAAACATAAAGGAACAATAGATATCTTAATCTTATGATTGTCATCTCTTACTCATACAAAAAGATAAAAACATGCTCTAACTTTAAATTGCATACGCATGGAAACATGCATACAAAACATAGTCACCCCACTAAGAACACTCGTATGTTACAATTTTACTTTTTTTCTTGCTTCATACAAATTTAACTGTGATGCAAATGATTGGTTGATATATTGATACCATAGTACAGATCATTCATATACTTGATACATATGACAGATTAATGTTAGGAAGAAAAAAAATGATACTCAAACTGATAATAGATCAAAATTGATATGAAACACAAACTCAATTGAAAATTGATTCTCTAATTGATAACATATATACAAAACTGAATATAAACCATGATATTCTAAGGATGATAGATGATACCATATATAAAATTGAATAAAAATCCAAGTAAAACTATAGCAACACTAATGCATGCACCAGAAATTGATCATCAAAAACTACGGATACAAAAACTGAACGATATACTCACTTTGGTAGATCATCAGAAACTGAACAAACGTAGCTTTGCCTAGACCAGAAACCGATTGATGTTTCGCAAGCATATCCACAAATTGAACATCAAACTCAGCTTGGTACATGATCAAAAACTCATCATGGTATAGGATCAAAAACTCAATTAGTTTCAATAGCAGGATAAGAACACACCAAACCTACTTATCAGAGCTTTTGTTTTCTTTGTCGATCATGTCTTGACCAGAAAGCTGTTGCATTTCCAAATGTCCTTTAAAGCTCATCTCTCCATTTCACTTCAACCTCTACTAAATCTTTACAATTCCATGAGTTGAGGTATATACGTCAACTCCAGGTGTGTTAGATATGCTCAACTCACCAAAGTTGACCTCCTCCCATAAAGACCAAGACCGCCAACACAGCATCACATGGGGGCCTCGAAACTGCACCTCCTCATCAATAGCGTGGAGCTCATCTATAGCACATTGCTCTGCATGATCAACTCTCCTATAGGCGATAAAGCTGACCAGCTCATCCACCATTTCTTCTTTTCACTCACTTGATGGTGAACAAGGTCATCATTAAGGGTGTCAATGGATGCCCTTGCATCCACTTCCTTTAACTTCAACACTTCTCACATCCTCTCCTCAATGGCACAATCAAATCAGTAGGATCCTCTGCACAATCCCCCTTGCCAAATTCACAGGATAGAGGAAGGAAAAAGAGCATGCAGTCACTAAAAACCTCCGTACTTCGCAGAAACTGATTCTTCCTGCCATAGGTAAAAGCTAAAACAACTGGTTGTTTTCTGATGTTCCCCTTCGCACTGTAACAGCATTTGTTATGCATACAATATTTGAATATAAGCTGAGAGTATCTGAAGTTGATACGCTGCATGCTGCCCAACATCCATAAAAAAAAAAATCTGCCGCAATGAGGGGTGGACAGAGGGAATTAGGTGTGCAGCAAAGTCATAGGATGATTAGCATATATTGATCTCACCAACTGAAAATAGTATTATTTTTCTCATTCAACAGTGTTTCATTTACAGAAAAGGACCACAATGGACGTGCTTAATGTACAATATCAAGCAGAGAAATCTAGGGGTTGCTTAATCAGATCTTTCAAGTTGTCTAAATCTCTCGTCCCAATCTCTACTCTCGTAATCTTGGTCAACAAAATCTTTCTCAGTAGTATAGACAATCCTATCTGAACTAATCATCGTTTTCTGTGACATATCTCGAGCATTTATCAACTACAAATTCAAGGAAAAGGTATATAAAACACCTGGTGCATTAGAAAGTGGAGAAAGATGGAAATACGTATTGTCCACACACAATGAATTGAGAGAAGAATTGTGTAATTTATAATTACCTTCCTTCTTAGAGATGGATCTGGCCTGTCAAGTGCTTGGGCATGCTGTTTCCTGGCTAGGTTTCTCTTCTCAATACTCTGATTAGTCCTTAGCAGCAGGAACCATCTGATCAAAGGTACTGTGAAAAAAGATGCAGCATATATCTGCAGAAAGTCACCCGTGATTAGAATAATGAGCGGCAAGTTTTACAAACAAGTTTGGGAGAGTATAATTGTAATGAAAGTTAAATATAGGGCAATTAATCCTAGAAGGGCTGTCAGTAATCAATAATTCTCAAATAGGGCTTCCATATTGTTTTTTTGGTTTCTCTCCAGTTTGAATGGACAGAAAGATCACCCATTTTGTGGTGCCACCTGCCTCCCTCCCAATATGTTGCTTCAACTTTGTTCCATGGCCATTTGATCACTGGTGTTTCTGCACCAAGGCCTTTGTTATGTTACCCAGCTGCCAGCAGCCTCATGCCCTAATTATTTAGGTTTGCTGCCTCTAACAAGGGTAAGCCTAAGTCTGGACGTCTAAGTCTTTCTTGATGATTCTTTAGGCCGAGGCGA
Source organism: Alpinia galanga (assembly GCA_037177395.1). Classification (NCBI taxonomy): domain Eukaryota; kingdom Viridiplantae; phylum Streptophyta; class Magnoliopsida; order Zingiberales; family Zingiberaceae; genus Alpinia; species Alpinia galanga. The sequence goes on from JBAMHZ010000065.1 coordinate 3,444,959, forward strand.
AGGCCCACATGATGCCAGGAACGTCAGCAGATCTGCTGCAATGGATCAGGGCTTCTGCCACTTCATCCATAGCAGATCCATACTCTCCATCGACAACAGCAGCAGCTCATGTTCAGTCAGAATTAAGAGGGCATGGAGATACTTTTTGTCTATTTAGGAGATAAGATCTCATTTGGGGAAAAATTTATCAAAATATTATAATGGGAGCCCTGTTTGAGAATTATTGATTACTAGGGCCCTCCTAGGGTAATTGCTCTTACATATATATAATGCATTTGTTAAGAAGAAATGGACATGTTTCACTCTGATTTTGTTTGATGGGTATCATCTGTATCCTAACAGTGGACATATAATGCACCCAATTGACCTTTAAGTATTTATTCAATAATCCCTATATATTGAAGATGTTCAAAAGCATCTTCATTAATTTTCTATTATCCTTGTAATTAAACTGTTTGATCCAGCAAGCTAATTCATGTTCTTATGCTCAAGATCCAATTGATATTATATAGTTTTCTATTATATATCTGCTGAAGCCTTCTATATTGGGAACCAAGTTAAAAATGTATGTGAGATAGCAAAAACAGGCAAACCTGTAGTAAAGGAAATATCTGGGAAACAAAAGAAACCAGCCCCTGCGGTGCAACTGAAATATCCCTTCATATCCAAAAAGCAACTCCCAATTAAATTCACATGATTATGAATATTATCACTCTAAGAGAAGGTTAAGTTTGGTACTTTAGCATGCTACCAAGGGCAATAACTCCAAAAAGGTTAAACGCCCCGAAACCTACGATCATTGCATTCTCTGCAGCCCCTATTTCACTGCAAAAGGATAAGACAACTCTTACTGCATCAAAATCAAGATCCATCTCCAAATGCTTAGTGCTGGCATAACAAAGAACATGGAGGATGTTGATGGCTTTCTGTATACAGATTTGATAGGTTAAGAAATATTGAATTGTAAAAAAAAAGAGTAAAACAAAATAAAAAACAAATAGAAAATTAGCAAGCATTTGCTAGTTATCCAAACAAGTTGAATAGCATATGGATAACAAAGGCGAAGAGAAAAGAACGTTACATCTTTGCCAATGGCAAGGAGCAAACTAAGAAAATGTAATTTGTATGCGCCTACAAGTTAAGAATGAAATAACTGTTGTATTGAGAGTAAAAGTTCATCAAGGTAAGAGAAAAAAAACAGAACTACCCAAGGTTTGAAATTTCAATCCGTGCCGGGTGAAACAGAGGAAATTTGCCATTCCGTTTGCCTGCCGCCCGACACCCGTATAGGTGGTACCGATGGCAAGGGCCACAAGGGGCCACGACGACTTCACGTGGGAGCCGTGAGGGCGCCATCGCGGTCTCAGTGGCCTCGCACAAGGCCACGGGGGCCTCGGTGGCCTAGCACGGGGCTGCGGCCTCGACGGCGGGGCTACTGTTGCAGCAGGACTGAATTGAAAACTTAAACTTTAATAATTTCAATCAATTCCTTAAACTATAGTTCAAATAAAATAAATAAAACCAATTAAAATTTAATAAAATTATCCTATTAATCTAAAAATATTATATAAATTATTTTAAAATTTATTTTATTAATTTATATATTATAAATAACAATTTTATTTTTTAAATCCTATTTAATTTTCCTATTATAATTAATTTTTTTATATTTCTTCTTTTCGTACTCATTTTGTTTATTTTTAATATTTAAGTTAAAAAATTTATTTTTAATTTATATATTTTATATTTAAAAATTATTAAAATTTATCAATATGGCATGATACAATATTGAAACCGTATCATTTCGAACGCGAACCGAAACATTGATACGGGTTGTATCAAAGTCATCATCTTCTCTCTGGTTCCAAATTAGTTTCGAGGAAAACTAATTGGCAATTTCGTTAATGTTTGCTGACTTGGCTTTCTGCTAGGTCCTCATCGCATCATCAAGTTAATAACAAATTCACAGAAATCAAGCAGGTTGGCTGTATAAAAGAAGGCCCCCTCGTTAATCAAGTTAAACTTAGGTTTAAAAGATTAATTTTAATCATTCTAGTTGAAATATTAATCAGGTGATGGTTGATCATGCACACTTCTATTTAGTGAAGCAAACTTATAAATGGACTTAAAAGGGACTTAATAGTTGGCTAGGTTTATCTAGAAAAACCGATATTCTGCACTAAATTAGTTATTTCAAAAAATTAAATCATGAAAAAGCCAAAAGTGCTGACTAGGTATATCCAAGTACTGAATTGCATGGGGGTTAAGCTGATTTGGTTCAAAAAATTGAGACACTTAAGATACAATATCTTAGACCCAATAAATTCATGGTGTAATGCTTCGGAAGTCATCTTGGAGGAGCAATGAAAAGAATAACAAAGTCAGATTGAAAAAATCAATAACCTGGAGGAGCTTCCTGGAAGCTTTGTAGTTTTAATACGAAGGCAGACCTGTAGAGGCAATATTTCCAGTTGAAGATATTAAATACTTGACAAAGAAGTAAACAGTTGATAAAAATTGAACTGTTACCTGTCCTGATGAGCTATCTAGTGTGTACCAGGTCGATCCATTCTGACCTTCAATTTCAACTGGAACAGTGACAGATCCAAGAATTGTACTTTTCCATATTATATCCCAGTCATATATGGTTACATTAATCTGCAGGAGCCAAAGAATAATCTTTTCTTAATTGTAAAGCTGAAATTGGCTATGCTTGTGATCAACAACATTGGGTAAACTGCAATTTCTTCATTGTAGCTAAACAAAATAATGAGATATTGCGACTAATATTAGATGTTATCACCATCAAAGAAACACATTAGGAAAAAATTAATATTAAATGTGATAAAATAAAGAAATATACAGTTAGATCCAAATATTAATTATCATGCTAAAGGGTACAAATGGAGTCCAAAAGTCAAAGCATGCTTGGTTATAAAAAGTAAAAGACCAATGGAAGTCTTTCACAATGTAGTGCCTCAAAACTGGATATAATAATGTTCATGTTTTCATTATTATGTCAGGTGAAGCGTTCCAACTTGGTAAGTATAATTACCAACATTAATACAGAATATACATAAGCATAGATTGCATGTATTGCGATGCAATGGTACATGCAGCAAAAAAGATAGGAACCCTACTTGTAATTTGTTTCTTTAGAAGTTCAACAACTTCATGTTCTATAAAATGAACTTACAAAGTTGTAACACAACTCATATCATAAAGTGGGAAAATCCCTACAAAGACTTTCACAAAGAGAAATATGGTTTATGAATTCGCTTGTGTAGCTTGACGTGAAAACTATTTCAAGAAGTTAGGAACCAGAAATAACCTGAACTGGAAGTGTATCGACAAAAAAATTGAATTCCTCTCCCCATATTGGATTTCTTGTACCAGGAACCATAGAACTGCATGCCATGAGTATATGAAAACACATTGAAGAGGAAAGTCAACACAACAAAAAAAAACAGTGAAGAAATAAAGAGTTGCATGACAAGAGTAGGTGAAAATATATTGAAGAGGAAAGTCAAAACTACACACTCAAAAAAAAAATAACATTGAAGAAATAAGCATCAGGGAAATTAAAATAAATTTAAGAAAAATTCATCTGATGTCCACAGGATGCTTGAAATATATTTCGACACAATCTTTTCTAGAGTCTCAGATGCAAATAAGCCCACAGGCCTAGTGGCAACCACATGAAGAACATCTACAATAAGAACAACAATAACCAAGTCTTATCTCACTAGATGGGATCGGCTACATGAATCCTTTTACATCATTGAGCTTTATTTTCTACTATATCTTTATCTATATTTAGAAAATTTTATCTTATTTTATCATTGCTATTAAGGCTTCTTTAGTCTTTCTCTTCCTCATTTGATGTGCATATTTATCATAATCTGACATCGCCTGATAGAAGCATTTATAGGTGTCTAAGTATAGATCCTACCATCTTATACGTGTCTCCCTAAGTTTTACCTCAATAGATGCAACTATTACTTTCTCTCTAATATTCTCAATTTTTATTGTGTCATGTGCTCGAGTCATAGTCCAACATTAAACTTCATATAATATAACAGGTCTAATAATTGTTTTACAAAACTTCCATTTAAGTTTTAGAAGTATTTTAAGATCATAAAGAATATTTGACGTTTTCCTTCATTTCAATAATTCTACTTGTATTCTATATAAATATCTATCTCAATCCCTCCATTATTTTGCAAAAATAATTCTAAATACTAAGCTCTTAGTTATAAATAACTCATTGTCACCTATCTTAACAATTGTCTCATTATATCTAATATTATTAAATTTAAATTTCATATATTCTATCTTTACTCTACTAAGCCTAAAATCTTTCACTTTTAACATTTCCCGCTAAGATTCAAATTTAGCATTTATTCCTTCACATGTCTCATATACTAAAATAATATCATTTACAAACAACATATATTATAGTACCATATCTTACATATATCTAGTGAGTTCATCCATGATTAATGTAAAGATAGGGACTTAAAGCTAATCCTTAATGTAACTCTATCCTTATAGGAAAGGCTTCAATTAATCCATCTAGAGTTTTCATTCTTGTCGTTACATCTTCATACATATCCTCAATGAAGAGGAGCCTTGGCGCAACGGTAAAGTTGCTGCTTTGTGACCCAGAGGTCACGGGTTCAAATCCTGGAAACAACCTCTTGTAAAAAAAAGCAGGGTAAGACTGCGTACAATGGATCCTTCCCCGAGACCCTGCATAGCGGGAGCTCGTGCACCGGGTTGCCCTTTTTTGTGATAATGATCTTGCTTATTGTTATAACATACACATTTTTACTAACAATTGTAAGACTGAGATGTTGCAGTGTTAAAATTCTGTTTATATTCCCAAATGCAAAACTCCATAGACACCTTCATTTCTCCATATCCTTTGCCACTAATATGTTTATCCAAATTTCCAACATTTATATGATCCGCAATATAACTTATATAACTTGATTTCAATTTTTCTAAATTCTCTTTGATTTATAAATCTTAATATTTGCTATTCATTTCCTTGGACAATTTAATGGAGTACCTCCTCGCCAACTCTTCTACAAACATTATGTCTATAATTCTATCTTCATACGAGCTAGACTATTTGCAGTTTTAGCTTTTCTCTTACACCTAGTTTTAAGATTGTAATAGATAAAGGCTCTATTGATATTTCAATTACTTCTATAAATGTTTTCCATAGAGATTAAACAGAAGTATATCGAAGTGTTAATGTTGTAATCCTATTGTTTTTCTAAAAGAAGTTCCTTGCAAAAATTATAAGCGAGAAAAAGTATTGGGAGCTCTTATATAAACCACAGAATCAAGATCCTGTACTGATGCACTAAAAATTTCTGCTCAGGAAAATATTAGCATGATATGTAAAACAAATACCTCAGGATAACATGAGCTCCAGTAAAAGAAACATTTGAAGTGCAACAACCAACAAATCTGCTAAAAAATTGCAAATACCATATAATGCAGAGACTATTTATTTGGCGGGTTTGTATTATTAAATTGCACACTACTGTTGGAAAGGGATCTTGTCACCTTAACTGATGGCAATCCCTTTAGTTTTGCTTATAACCACACTCTTTTACTTGTACACTATTATCTTTGTAATTTTGATCTCCATACTAGCTAAACTATTTGCACTTTACCTACTTATAAGATTGTATTGTTTCTATTTCTACTTTTTTCCCCACTCATGAAAATGTGCTTATATTTCAAGCTTTTAATGCTATCCTTTAGCCATGGACTAGTTTCTTTACCCATATCAACCCTCAACGATGTTTGAACCCTACACTATCTTGAATCTAGATGCATGAGTGACCACCTAGTCCATATTTTGTATATAAGGACATACCTCATTATGGCACATTATGCCATTTATGATTGGGCTTCATGATTAGGTTTTTGGCATTGTCTTACTTTGGTTGTCAAGAACAAGTGTACCCTCCACTTTTTCCTGGTTTCTTTCACGGTGGGGGGTTGGCATTGACAGTGTAGCATAAGTTAGAGCAACTTAGGAATATCTCTCTTTCCTTTTTCCAATGTGACATAATTAAGTTTAACATATGTTAATCTAATTAGATGAAGAATAGACACATGACAGTTCCTGTTGACATTCAATGAAATTCACTTTCGGTCTTTCCTAGCATATTTATTTTTGCTGCATTGTAATGTAGTATGTGTAGCAAAAACAATCTGGATGACAAGAAGAACAAGTTTCTGATATGGTTTCCATCTGTCACTTCTGGATGTTTTTTCCTCTTGTAGTGTAAGCAGGTTCTGTCTCTATTGCTAACTTGCTACCTGTCACTTAACTTCCAATCTGCTGATCACTGTAGTCATCATATACTTTTGAATTTTGATGTCGCTGCATTTAACTATCTGGTTTGACTTATGTTATGATAATGTAGTCAAGCTTGAAGAATGGGTTTGACACTTGGTAATATATCCTTATCCTATCTGACTGATTTACGTATTTGCAGAAATCAAAAATGAACTATCGAGCATGGGGCCACCGTTGTTGGCTTATATCTTACATGAATAGTGATCAGGTTAGATTTGAACTGTTTTATTTTACTAGTTTGCATACAGTATATCTGTAGCTGCCATTCTATGCAATGTTACCTGCTTAGGCATGATACACCTGGCTAGCAATGACCAAAAATGAATTGCCCGTTTTGAAAAGTTAGGGACGTGCTGATCCATGTTTCATGACATCACAATATTTGACTAATGTATCCATGACACTGTTTTAGATGGCAGTTGATTTGTTTGGTCCTAAAATATCATGTGAGTTGTTCTCTACAATAATCTGTTGGAGTTTTTTTTTTAAATAAATTTTCATATGTACTTTTTTTGTGAGTATATCAAATTATATATCTTCATAGCAACTTAATTTCAAAACACAATGTGCAAATGGTCAAATTTTCCATGATAATTGCAGGTGTTTCATGAATTGGCCAAATCAAAAAAATGGACAGCGTTGCATGTTGCTGATAATTGCTGTTTCCACTACCGCAGGGTAAGCTTTTTTAGAGTGTACTTTCTAGGCTTCCCTTTTTTGTTGTCTCATCAAATCATCAATAATCCTTTAGATTCACAGTTACACTACAAAATATTTCTTGAATCATGAGCAAAATTTCAATCTGGTTAAAAAATTTCCAATTGAATTTGTAAATGATGCCCAACTTTTCCATCAAGTATGACCATCTAATTTTACCTATAAAAGTTTTAGAGAAATTTGATTTGTTGCACTCCATGTCTTGTCTTGTGGTCCTATATGAGGAACTTAAGTTGCTAGGCTTTGAAGTAGAATTAAAACACCCACATTTTATTACAAATTTGATTAGCTTTGTTTTCCTGACAATAAATGTTGGGCACATGTTTCTAATAGTTATACCAAGTTAGCCAATTAATTTGAATTCAACCTCAACAGATTCAATGTAAAAAACGTTTCAGTAGGTGCAGTAAAACATTTATAGGAATATTCAGCAAATTTTAAAGTTTTATCAGCTTATTGAAATTGGCCCCGAGTATCATAATGAATAGTTTAACATAATATATCTATTTGGAGTTATCTTGCTGTTTTCATGTATCATATGTGAGTGCTAGTGATAGATGCTTATAAACTGTACAAGTGCATAAACATATGCCAGCTTGGTGTTCTGCAGGAATTGATGCTTAACTTACTAAAGGTATACAATGAGGCTTCCACCAATTGCAATTTTGATGTTTGTTTATTATATAAGGTACAAATTCTTTCCAAGTAGATCATGACAGTGTATGCTGCATATATTTCAGGGATATTGATATCTCAAAATCTATTATGGTGTTTTTCAAATTCAATTTCAAATTGATGGGTTTGTTTCAAACCCAACGCGATTTAACTCGATGCTTAATAGAATTCCATATCGAAACATACATTACTTCAATATGTGAAGCCATTTTCATGTTTCCTATTAATAAAGGAAATGCTTTTTTTAGTCATTCCAATTACTAAATGAAGACAAAGGCTGAATGAAAGATTCCTTTCATTTTCTTTTTAACAGGAAGAGCTTAAATGGACAGAGTTGCTAATTAGACGCTACATTGGAAGAGAGGTATAGGCCACAATGGCCATCTAGTCATTATTGCTGCAGCATTGAGAAGGCTTCTGTTGCATTTTTTTCTTCAAAGATTTTCGTTAACATTATAAGAGCACTAGCTAACAATTTCTTCCTGGTCTTTAAATGGTATGAAGGCCTTATGGATTCATCGTCGGTTCCTCACTCAATGTTGGATAAAGCACTTCACCACTAACCAAGGAGCAGCAGTCACAGAATCTGAAGATCTTATTAGCTCCACAACGCAGACTTTTCTCGCAAAAGAGCTGCAGTTTGCACGATCCTTCTTAAACATCGCTGATGGATTTTACGACACCCACGATCAGGCACAGCATGCAGCCTCTTATATCCTTTGGACACTGAAGGTCTCTAGAATCGTTTTCTTTTACAAAACTCTTGTTGCATTATAAAATTACTGTCGTTTCTTTATCTTGTGTCCTTTCTATAATTTGCCCATTTTCTTGTATCTGCAGTTTGCCTTGCCTCTAGAGTCTTTGCACGAAGAGATCCTCAGTGAACTCAGAGGCCTGAAACCCCTGTTGCTGAAGACCTGCGCTGTAAATTCTTTAGGCTGGGAGACGATGCTTCTTTGACAGCCTCCTGGGGTGAAAGATAATGTTAAAATTTGCATCTCCCGTTGGATGCGACTTCTGTCGTGTTGTTTGCGATGTTTTATTTAAATCTTCAGTAAGCTTTTGTGGTTTACCTTCCCAGGAACTTGGAATGCGTTTCAAATGTTATCGTGACAAACGACTGGCTGCGGAATTTAGTTTCTTGTGTAGCTGTGCTTTCTCAGCACAAAGTGGATTACTCTTCTTCGTTTTTTTTTTTTAAATTAATATCAAATTTTCAAGTCTCTACCAATTTTAAGGACGATCTTATGAATCTTTTGCGAATTCTTCGTTGGCTATGGAGGATAAATTCAAAAAGTAATCATAGTCCGGCAATAAAGATTGACCTCTACAGTTGTGTTATCAATTTAAGCAGGGCTGGTCTTTGGTTAAATTATAAAAATTGAATCTTTTTATAGGTAAAAATTTTATTTTTTGATAAAAATTAAGTCCTTTTATATGTGTATTTTAAAAGATAATTTTTTGACCTTGATGAGAGTTTCAATTGTTTGAACTTTCAGTATTAGTCCTGTTTCACAGACTTTTCGGAAACGCTCCTTCAATAGCTAAATCGGGAAAAGTTAGAGTTTCAATGAATTTTCATTAATTACTTGGATAAATTAAAGAAATATTCGTAGCTTTAGTGAATCAATCTGGACTTTATAGTCATGTTATCTCTGAAAGACTGTCCAACACCTAAGTCGTATTTCATTCGTCAGATAAACTTCAGTACAGAGGATTGCCTTTATAAATTTTTTAAAAATTCATCGCTGAATCACACCTAAACAGAGTATCGAATTGTGTTCTACTGTAGAATGTCTTACTGTCTTTGCTGCTGCACCGTGCCCTCAATGACAAATAATATTTTTGTTTTGTAGTTCCATTTAACTGAAGTAATTATACATGATATCATAGTTGATAGTTGAAGTGATTTTAAAAAATTTAAATAATTTTGATAAATCGATGAGTTTCTGATTTACCTCCCTCCATACGTAGGAGCAGTGGTGGGGGCCGCTAATATGACGATTCCATATTTTTTTTTAGTCAATTCAAATCATTTTTATTTAATGTTATAGCAACTATAATAATATTAGAGTAAAAGTATTTTTAGGATAAAAAATGTTAGATACTATTTTGATTTTTTTTTTTAAAAAAATTGCTTTTGACCGGGAGGGTAATATGGGCACCTTCAGAAACTCGGTTCGGTTCAAAAACTTCTAATTCGCTTTTTTTATACGTTGGGTCGAATCCATGGGCTCATGGCCCATTTGTCATTCTTCGTCCGCCACAAAGAGCGAGTGAAGCAGATTAAAAGAAAAAAGAAAAAAAAAAACTCGAATTGCCACGCTCCTGATTTATATTCATTTTTCCTCTCTCTCGGAAGAAAAGCAGCGAGCCTGCGACCATGGCCGCCCACGTCATCGGCTACCGTATGCTCTCGATAGAGCGCAGTCTCCTTTCTCCATTCTTGAAACCCAATGGACGATCTCCTTCGGCAGTTAACATCTTCCCCTCGGGGCGCGCCCCCATAGAATCGGGCAGTATCCGCTGCGCGGCATCGGAGTCCACCGACGGTAAGGTGTCTGCCCGTCTCTCTTTGATGAAGCAGGTCCTGAAGGACGCTGAGGAACGCTCTCTCTCCGCTGGCGCAGAGCAAGCGCCTAAGGTTACCTTAGGTAACGATTCTCGTCTTCCACCAAAAACATTCAGACTTATCTCCTTAGCTCTTTCATTGTTTTTGTTGCTTTTCTCGATTTTGATTTGGTTGTTGGCAAGAACAATTTGTTTCTGGAGATACATTTACTAGTCGGAAGCACGATAGAGAAGAATATGGATAGAATCAACATTAAGGATGATCCAAATGGGAAATAAGGGAGCTTGTTCGATATCTGTTCAGGTTGTAAGCCCCAAACAGGTGCCTGCATAATAGTTGTCGCTTGGAGTAGTAAATAGCAAAGAGTTCCAACCTATCTATGCAAAACCCCAAAACTTCCAATTGGCATTTAGAATGGCAAGTACTATGTGCAGTTTGGTGGGGGAAGCTAGTTTGTAATCATTATAAATGTTATATTGCTAAGGTGACATTGCTACAGTTGGATGTAGAATAGGAGCTCAAGTCCGATGCTTTTGACACTGATTTTTATCAGAATATAGATTTGAGGACTGAATCATGTCTAATTGGTTGTTGAGGTCCAATTCTTAAAAATATATAGGGGATTGCATGACACTTGGATGTAATTTTGGCATTTCTCCATAGACATAATTTTTGCTATGACTCATCTCACAAAAGTTTCTTTGAGTCATCTATGGGGCCGTGGTAAATATCAACTTATTGCAACCAGTATTAGTGGCAAGTGGTTAGTGAGAATTTGAGGAGGATGACCGGGTTTTTTCTCCATATCTTATCCAGAAAAAAATATGCTTCATTGTATGGTCCTAGTTGTAGAATGTTAGTTGATTCAAATTAGGGTTGTAAACGAACCAAGTCAAGTCAAGCTTTATAGTGTTCATGCTTGTTTGATAAGATAGCCAAACCAAGCCTAAAATTAACTAAGCTTTTGAAATAACTGTTCAAGCTTAGCTTGGTTTCTTCTTCTTCTTTTTTTTTTTTTTTGAGATTGAGTTTGGTACGAGATTGAATTGAGCTTGACTTGTTTAATTGATATCAAGCTTCAAAATCAAGCTCGAATCAAGCTTGATTCAAACTTGTTTAAGCTTGGCCTGTTTAAATGTTATCAAGCTCTTAAGTCAAGCTTGTTTGTTTGTATGTTTGAAATTTTAATATTTTAACATTTGTTTGATTGGTTAGTATAAATAATTCAAGCGAGTATAAATAAACTCATAAATAAGTTTGATCGTGAACATAATTTACGAATTTTGTTCATGAATATAGTTTACAAGTGTTTACGAACACTGTTTATGAACATTATTCATGAACATTAACAAATCAAACATATGTGTTCAAGCTTTTCATTTAATTTATTAAGTTGTTCAAGTTTGTTCATTTAATTGATTTTGATGTCTATTGAATGAATATAAACGAACTCTTACCAAGTCGAACACCAAACTTGTTCATGAACGCTTGGTTCATTTACGGCCCTAATTCAAATTGCAGTCCTTAGACATGCCAAATTATAAACCAGGTTATGAGCCTTTACTGTCACTTGAAACAAGGAATGTGTGAGAAAATGAGAAATGTCCATAGGAGATCTGCAACGTGATTGGGTGGTGGAATGCTCTTCCATTTGCTTTCTTATTTCCTCCTTTTGCTATTAGTTAGGGTAATTGAATCTATATTTTTCTTTTTCTTTACTACAGTTTTATATCTGTCGAACCGCCTATATAGATTGAAAAAAGATAAGTAATCTTGTCATTGTTCAATTTCAGCTTCCTTTTGTCTAACAAGTTGCTGAAACTTGATGATAGTAGATCTACTCATGCTTCACTTTGTAAAGCCTTCTATTAATGCAAGTGATCCTAGATTACTAGTGCCATGTGAAATGATACCATATCTGATCATGCCATTTTATTATTTGTTTTCCCCTATGATTTTTTCTTTCCTATCGGTGTTTCTTCTTCTTATTATGGTTTTGATTTTGAAGCTTTAGCCAAAATGGACTACCATATGACTAGTGTTAAAGCTCATGGAGAGGGACTTTAGAAATTAAAAATTTTAAATTTAGAACTAGATTTGATTTGAACAAGAAGAAAAGAAGACAAAGTTAAGATGGATGGACGAGAAATTTTAGTAAGAGTTTTAGATATTTTGGATTTTTTATTCACTAATAAGATATTGAGGAAGAAATTATTGATAGGGTAAAGATGGCGATTGAAATAAAAGTGCTTTTGGAGTTTTTGTGGTATTTACATCCCTTTTTTATTTAAAGAAATTTTTTATAAGATTGCAGTATAATTAAGCCATATTTAATGGGTCAGAGTGTTAGATAATTAGAAAATTACTTGTATAAAAAATAATATAGTAGATACTAGATACAAAAAAGCTGAGATACATGTGGGGGTTATGAAAAAAATGAAATATTAAATGATTGCTATTAGGGAGCAATAGCGATAGCTCCAATAGTCGATAAAACTAGAAAAAGTAGGTTTAGATAATATGAGCATGTTCAAAGACGTTTAAGAGATTATATTGCTAGGCAAGTTTAGTCAATTGGTGATTAGATGTAAGGGGACAAAATACTTTTGCCAACATTATTACAAATAAGTTAGAAGAACTGGTTGTTGCTAATGATATCTTACATAGAGTTCAACGACGGGGTGAAATCCGTAATAGGTCTCAGATAGTTGGGGCAAACATAGCTTCATATTGATTTTGTTGTTTAGCTCATCTTACACTCTTCTCTTTCTTATCAGAGGCTGTGAGTTTGGTATATTTTTCCAAAATTTGGAAAAATGTCTTTAAATCAGTTCATTCTAGTCATTTTCCATTAGTTTCTAACTATATCCTCTGAAAAATTTGCTAATACAAACTAAAATTTGGCGATGTTAAATGAGATATACAATCCAACAAAATTGTGTGCTTTCTTGTTGGCTTCTAGTTACTATTGCTGTTTGGATCATTTTTGTGTAAGAAAGAATGATTGTCTCTGAACATTTTTGTTGAGTCTATTTAATTCTTATGGGGATAGGTCTAATCATTTTTCATGATTTCTAACCTTTTATCTATTTCTTTTGCTAGCAGATATAGACCATGATTTCAATTCATCATAAACTTCATATATGAACTTATAAACGTTCCCTTGTAATGATTTATGAACTTGAAATTGGTATCCTGTGATTTTCAGATTACATAATGAATTAAATTAGAGCATCCTATCTGGCTTCTGGTTTATCTTCCAAGCTTTTTTAAGCTTCCAGTAACCAAATTTGGTGGTTACATGACATAATGTTTGGGTTGCCACTTCTATATTCTTCGTACTTTCCATTCCATACAACATTGCAGACATTTAGCTTGTGTTATGAAAAATGAAAATTCTTGATATCTTTCTCTGTATTTAGTGTTGTTTGTGTTTTTTTCTTCCCTTCCCCAGGAGTCAATGTGAGAGATATAAATGTAATTGTTGCCTCTGTTTTTAAGTTGTATGTTGTTTTTGCAGACCATGTCACAGTTAGCTATGCTAGAAGCGGGGGACCTGGTGAGCAAAATGTAAACAAAGGTATGTTGGTGATCCTATCAATCGTTCTTTATTCAATTACTGGGATTCTGGGAAGACTTGCATCATATTTGACAGTAGTAGCTATTTTTGTTCTGCATGACTAATAATTTTTTTGCATCTATAATTTTTACATGAAATTTATATAAATAAAGGAGTAGTGCGCTACACCATTAGCATTTGTAAATTTATCCTTAAACACTGAAACGTCCCTTTGTCTTTAAACGTACTCAGAATTGGGTTTTCTAATTAATATTTTTGTGAGGGATGCCATTCATACTCTGAAGATATTTTGGGACATGAGGCTCATTCATAATTTGCAGGAATAAACTTAAAACTTTTTTTTCTTTTACCATGGATGAATTAATTTACAAGTAAACTTCTGTGCCAGTGTATATATACTTTTTTTTTTTTAGTTGCCTCTGGAAATTGGTACCGAATCTAGCTAATTTTGAGTTATTTTCTTCTTTGAATTTTGAAGTTGTAATACTTGTCATCACAGTTAATTGGATGCTATAAATTGGCTTTGGCCTCTAAATGACTTTTCTCTTAGAAATTTGTGAAATTGTTACCATACAATTTGTTGTTCATTTGAACTTTTTGTTGCAGTGAATACTAAAGTAGATATGCGCTTCAATGTGAAAAAAGCAGATTGGCTGAGTGAAAGAATCCGTGATAGAATATTCCAAATGGTGATTTATCGTGTGTTTCCATACCTCTTTGTTTGTAAACTATGCATATCAATTGCTTTTCTTTAGGCTATCCACTTTTGTCTTTGGAGCATGAATAATTGAACATTGAGCTAGCTAGACAGGACTCTGCAGTGCATTAATTGACATCATTCTACATAATAACAGGAAAAAAACCGAATCAACAAAGATGGGGAGCTTGTGATATCTTCTACCAAGACTCGAACTCAGAAGTATGTTACCCTGTTGTTTGTACCTTATGTTTTTCTTTCTGATCACTTGAACAGCTCATTTACTTGCATATTGGCTTAGGGGTAATATTGAAGATGCTTTGGAGAAATTGCAGGTGCAGCTGTTTTCTCTTGTGCCTGCATTTTTGTGCTGCAACAAATAATCTTGATTTTGTTTTACCATCCTTTGAAAAAGTTATTATCCTTCTAACTGTCACTAGTATGTTTCTTTCTCAAAAAGGCTATCATCGATGCTGCATCATATGTGCCTCCGCCGCCCAGCGAAGAACAAAAGAAAAAAATTGAGAAATTGTATGCATTCTTCTCCTTAATGACCTGCAATTTTTGAGTTGTGATATTATCTATCTCTCTGGCATCTCAATCCCATATCATCTACAAACTGAAGTTTGTAATATAATGCCATTTTTTATTTGTTTTACTGCTTCTGAAATTTCCAATCCTTAGTACTTGAGCCGCAATGGTTTCTCTGTCTTCTTTAATCTTCTCCTTGTGAAATTGTCGCTAGTCTATGGTCACCATCCGGAAATGAGTTACAATTGTTACCTTTTGTGGTTGAAGAGCTGCTATTGGGGAACAGAGGAGATTGCTGAACAAGAAAACTCTCTCACAGAAAAAGGCATTCAGAAGGAACAAGGACAGTTGGGATTAATCCGGAGCTATCGAATTAATCGGTGGTAATTTCTATATTTGATTTCCATTTGATGTTTGTGAATTAAAGCAGCACAGATCACGGTTTATACTTTCTGTTTACTTATAGGATGAAGTGCAGCTGATATGTTATGTAGAATGCAAACATCCTTCAGAGTAGTGTTAGAGCAATTTCACATGATGAATTGATTGTGGCAATCTATTGTTGGTACTGCTGAAGTGTTCCCCAAATTATAATCATATACAAAAAGGAAAGTCTACTCTTTCAGAAACAGCAGCACGTAAGTTATTCTTAGCATGATAATTTGCATCTCCAAGTTCTTTGAAAGGTCAGTCTTTTGTACAATTCATCAGTATTTTACAAATCCTTTTTGTATTCAAATAGATTGAAAATTTTTAGTTGAAGTTTACCTTCAGTTTCAAAATAGCTTTCTGAGTTTGAATATTATTCGTGGAAAATTTTCAGATGGTTGATTGTTTTACTCTTGAGTCATTGGCACTGTTACTTCATCCTGCAGTCGAGCCATGAGCTTGAGACTGCCGATTCACGGCTAGGCTGCGAGCTTGTGGTCACTGCAGTTGAAATGTATCAGGTGGTTTTTTAAAATCTATATCAATTTTTTTTATAGTTTTTATTTTTTTAAATTTACAATTTGTATACTGTTTTTTGTATGCTAAATTGATCCGATGATTAATCTATTTTTTTTAAAAAAAAAATGCATGTGAAGTGCAGATTTGAAAGGTAAATTACTAAATTTGACCGAAAGAAAATGAAATAAGGCGTTATTTTGAGATATCTTAAAGTGTGGTGTTTTTTTTAATAAATTGTTGTATAAAAGATGCCTTTTTTTTTAATCTTTCTCCCCCATGAAATATAATATTTTAAAGCATGCAGGTAAATGTCAAAATAAATCAATTTTTAACGGTGTTACCAAATATAATATAATAGTTGGACCAAAACGCAAAGATGTGGAAGGTGGGATCCGTGACAGCTTCCCAAGAGCGTAATGGTATTCTCGTGATTGTTTCCAACTCTTACCCTCTTTTTTCATCTGCTCCAACTCTGCCTTACGCCGCCCGTCGTCCTCCCTCGACCGAGAGAGGGCGCCTTCGCTTTTTCTAAGCGAGTTCTCAAATCAGTTCCGATCGAGTAGCTTCGATTCAACAGACAGATTCCTGGTTTCTTTTCTGCCGGAAGATTTTTTTCCCCCTTCTTTCCCATGGCTACGGTCATACCAGATCTCAAGCAGGCTGGAGAATCTTGTTGATGGATCCTCTTTCAGTAGATTTTTCTTCCTCCTGGCGTCGCAGATCGATCTCAGATTTGCTCGCCCTGCGATTGCAGTCGTCCACGGGATTCGTTTTTTTCGAGATGAATCAGTAGATCCTTGCGAAGGCGAGAGGTAAAACAGCCGCCACTTTTGCTCCCTTTGCAGCTTTTAGGTTTTCGAATTTTCAACTTCGTGGATCTATCGATTTTGGGGTTTTACTTCCAAAATTTCGTTTTTTTCTACTTGGCTCTAGTGTGTGAGTTGTTGTGGCAGATGAGCTGCTTAGGGTCTTGAAGGAGAGGAAAGAGGGAGTGAGAATTTTGAGATGGAGGATCTGTCCAAGTATAGTCATAGTCCGGCTCATCTTGCTGTTTTACGAAGAGACCATGTAGCCCTCCGGCGTATCGTCTCCGCGCTCCCTCGCCTCCCCAAGGCTGGGGAGGTTACTACTGAGGAGGAATCCCTTGCTGGCGAGCTCACAGCTGATGCCGTCTCTGCGGTCATTGATCGTCGTGAAGTTCCCCACCGGGAGACCCCGCTTCACCTTGCTGTTCGGCTCCGTGACCCCATCTCTGCCGAGATTCTCATGTCCGCTGGTGCTGATTGGTCCCTTCAGAATGAGAATGGCTGGTCAGCCCTCCAGGAAGCAGTTTGCACCCGTGAAGATTCTATTGCCAAGATCATTGCTCGCCACTACCAACCCCTTGCTTGGGCTAAGTGGTGTCGTCGTCTCCCTCGCATCGTTTCATCCATTGCACGAATCCAGGATTTCTACATGGAGATCACGTTCAACTTTGAGAGCTCAGTGATCCCATTTATTGGGAGGATTGCACCATCTGACACTTACCGAATATGGAAGCGAGGTCCAAACCTTAGAGCTGACATGACGTTGGCTGGATTTGATGGCTTCCGGATCCAGCGCTCTGACCAGACTTTCCTTTTCCTTGGTCAGGGTGCTCCTTCTGAGAGTGGACATCCCCAGCTACCCCCTGGGTCTTTAATTGTGCTTGCTCATAAGGAGAAAGAGATCACAAATGCACTTGAAGGAGCTGGAGCCAAGCCCACAGAGGCAGAGGTGGCTCATGAAGTTGCTTTGATGGCTCAGACAAATATGCACAGGCCGGGAATTGACGTTACACAAGCCGAGGTTCTCCCACATTTGAATTGGCGGAGACAAGAGAAGACTGAAATGGTTGGAAATTGGAAAACGAAGGTCTATGACATGTTTAATGTGACAGTGAGTGTCAAGTCAAGACGGGTTCCAGGTGCTATGACTGATGAGGAGTTATTCACCATGGATAATGATGAAAGGATGGCTAATAGTGGAGATGTTGATCCAGAGCTCGATGAAATATTAACACCAGAAGAGAGAAAGCAGTTAGATTCAGCACTTCAGATTGGAAATTCTCAAGGTTTCAATGAGTACGATGAGAATAGTGGGGCACATGAAAGTGTTGACAACTCTGAATCAAATGGTGTTAATAAGGAAAAAAGAAATTGGTTTGGTTGGAATAGCAAAAAGGCTTCGAAGAGTAATGGAGTTGAGGATACAAATGACCTGAAAAATAGACACTCAAAGTTTCCAGAGAATGGACATCATAATGATGAATTACCAGAGGAACAAGGAGATGCTAAGAAGGGGAAAGAAAAAGGCAATAAGAAGAAGAGTGGTCACAGTGAATCTAACAAACATGAAAGTGAGTTTAAGAAGGGTCTGAGACCTATTTTGTGGTTGACCCCTGATTTTCCATTGAAAACGAACGAGCTTCTTCCATTACTTGATATCTTAGCAAACAAGGTCAAAGCTGTGAGGCGGCTGAGGGAACTCTTGACCACAAAGCTGCCTCAAGGCACTTTTCCTGTTAAGGTAATTTTTGGTTCATATTTTATGTTGATTCATTATTTTTCTGAACATCATGTTGTACACAATGAAGGATGAGCTTAGCTTTATATTGACAAGATTGAATGTCTGAGACAATTTCAAAGTTTTTGGATAAGCTATTGGCTGAAATTGGCAATTGAAAAGAGTCTTGCATAAATAATTGTTCGACTGATATGCACATCACCAGCAATGTCAGCCCATTATGATTCTCAACAGCTCCTATATACATCCTGACCCGCAATGAGACTGTCCTATTTTAGTCAACTAATACTCACTCTCCATCAGTGTCAATCTGTCAAGATTTAACCACTCCATACTTCCTAGCCACAATTTTGTGATTGACCATCCTATATTTAGTTTTTTTTTCAAAATACAAGAACATGATCTTAAGGATGAGTTAGGATATCACTGAGCCCCTTTTTTTTTTCTTTTGCTGGCCAAAAGTTAGATTGAATGCATTGAATATTTTTGCTCGCATGACATGTCCCATCATCGACGGGTATGATTGGGTAAAAGAAAGCTTGCTTGAACAACTTTGAAAGTTCTTAAGGTGTTCGAGCAAACTTCAACTGGTTGGATGAGCCACCTATAAGGTGTTAGCCTGAGATGAGACTATATCAACTGAATGATTTTGAAATAGTTTTCTTCAAGCATAAAAAGATATCCTCTTCTTTAAGAAATTGTCATGTTTTGTGAAGACAGGAAGAAATAACCTTCATCTTATATTAGTGATAAAAAGGATGTGAATTCCTTTTACTTGATTCAATAGAAGTTTGTTTATAATATTGTAGAGATTAAACCATACCCTAAGTGTAGAGGGGGTGAATAGTTCCTTTTGCTTCATCGCTTGTTTTCTACATAATTAGTTTGCAGCGGAAATACAATTTAACTAAATTCAACAAAAACAATTGATGTGAACCGGAGGAGAAGGATGTCTCATGAACCCACAACAAATTAAAGGAAGAAAACGAGGAAAGTCTAAATCGATAAGATGGATGGAAAGAACCCCGACCCAATGCTTAAGAAAGCACGAACCTTAGTATAGAAGATGGAAGATGCCACAACCTTGGGATTGAGGTTGCTAAGTCTTTAAATGCCACAAGGGATTGTCTTGATAAGTTCTAGTTCAATGAAGAACCAACAAGTAAGAGCCTCACCATGCTATAGATTGAAAATAACTAAAGATTACATGTGCGGCCGTCACCCCCTTTATATATAGCTTTAGGGTGACCTAAAAACCCTAAAAGGTCAAAAGAAAGCCCAATTAGGAAAGACCTAAATAGACTACATAGTTGGATAGGGCTTAGGTCACCATTACAACCTAAATAAAGATAGGAATTGGGTCCTATTATGTAAAAATAGGACTTGAGAGACTAATTAAGCCTAATTAAGGTTTGAATTAGGTTGACTAAGCCATATGATTCGCTCTTCGTCAAATTTGCTTCAATTGTAGCTTTGGCATTAGTATCTTCAATTAACACATTTTTCTAACTCTAGATCTTGTAATTGAGCCTTCAATAATGTGTAATGAATCTTAAAAACATCTAAAGTGGGATGCTCCTTTTCTTTTGTGATATTAGCTTGATTCTCATCATTGCTTTTTGAGTCGGAGCTTGTTCGATATCTGACTCCACCAACAATAGAAAACAAACTGATGATGCAAAGTTATAATGTGGTTTGGTTGTCCTCCCAAGGACCCCTACTCTGAGGTATGATCTTTTAGGTGGATCACTCCTTGAAGATTCCCACTATGCTTTTTGCTTCTCAATATCACCAGAGGCGAAGAAACCTCTTATAGATTTTCTTCTTACAGTGATTGGAGAATTTAAGAACAAAAAGAAAAGAACAAAAGAGAACAGGAAAATAGAAAGTTGGAGGCTTTAGAACAGACCTTTTTGTAGTTGATAGCACTGAGAAGTCATATGTTAAATCCCCAAGTCGACCATATATATGTTGCAACAAGATTTGGTTGTTTCCTTGATTCTCACACAGCCATCAGTTGACCAGAGTTATCATCAGTCAACTACTATGCTAAATCTGTCGCATAGCCGAACGTTACAACTCGTGTTTTGCAATAGCTCCTTTATAAATTCCTATTCTAGTATCAGTTGAATATTTCACTCATCACAATCAACTATTCAATAGAGACATTCCTATTGCTTGCTTCTGTTTCATCCACAGTCGACCGCTCAACAAGATGCAATAGAAATGATTCTGTTGCTTGCTTCTATTTGATCCACAATCGATTGACCAGTCAATTATCTGTAGCATTAGTCAACTACTCAATAAGATCAGGTTGAATGATCAACATAGGCGATGTTGTTGCTTGCTTATGTTTTATGTATAGTCAATTAACCAAGTCGACAGATCGTATCATCAATCAATTGCTCAACAAGATGTAATCGACAGTTCAACAGAAGAAATTTTGTTGCTTCCTTCTGTCTGGTCCATAGTTGATTGCATGACTGCTCAATACAATTTAGCTGACTGCTCAACAGGGACGTATCTTATGCTTTGTTCTATTTGAGTGTTAGTCGGCTAATCTCTTCATATAGCCAACTATTTAATGGAGGCATTATATGTTTAGGTCTGGTTAAATGCCAGTCGACTGGATTGCAAGCATTTGCCAAAGTCAAAGTCACAAACCTCAAATTGATCCTTAGGGTATGGCTAGTTGATTAGTTCATACCATTGAAGCCTTAACACTTTGAGGTTTGATCAATCAACTCGCTATGCCCGTCATGTGACTTGTCCAAACCACAAATCTAGAATTTATTGAGGATTTGAGGTTTTTCATTCGACTAGCCGCTTGTACCAGATGATTGGATCTGATTCCAATTGAGTGTTACCCAAACTCAATCATTCTGATGATCAAGTTTTTCCTAGTGTTGAGTTCTACCCGCACCCCATGAGTACAATTCACTAACTCTCACAGTTCACCTAACCTTACTTGACACTTATGTGAGATACAAATATTTCCTAATTTAAACTCGGTCCAAACAAGGCTACATGAAATACTACATGCTTGCTTAGGGGTATAATTGCACCAACATCAAGATCATCACATTTAACTGCTAAACCCGCAAACAGAAAATATGCAACCCAAGCGGAAAAGAATTTCTTCACTGAATCTAAATCCATTATCTTACCAGTAGATGCTAGTTATCGCATCATTGCACAAAATAATAAGAGATACAAGATTCGTAAATCTAACCCTTCAATGACACAACAGTGCTTGTTATAACTTTGTAAATTGACCTTTTTTCTTGTAATAAATCAACAGTACATCACACAACCAGACGTTTTAAGGAGATCGTTAGGTTACATGATTTTCCTATGTTCATCATGTCAAATAGGAATGTCTAATTTGGTGGTTGCTTTTAGAGAATTCTTTGGAAAATGGTTGAAATTCAACTTAAGTTTTCATATATTTTGTCAACAAATCAATGAACAAAATTAGGCAGTAACTTTAGTTTGAATAGCCCAATTAGAAATCTAGTTGGAGAAAAACTGGTGATCTAGGACTTAATTTGATGAATTTTTGAATTTATTTATAACAGTTACTAAGTTTCAGTAAAGTAGTTGTCCGTTTGAAGTTGCTATAAATAGATAGCCTATCAACGTATTGATTTGATTTCTGTGTATATTTTCTCATCCATTTGAGTTATCCGAGAGCTTTTCTAAGCATATTTGAAAGTTAAATTCTGATGCTAGGTGAAAAATGCTTCAAGAATTATAGGATGTAGATGTATACTGTAGTCTAGCCCTTTAAGAAACTCCGTACCTGCACCACTACCTTATTTCTCACTACAAGAAAATTTTGTTCTGTTGCTTATTTTCTTGACTTACCAACTGACTTGACGTTGTCTATTTTTTGGCACAGAGTGTTACTTTACTAGGGAACAGTTTAGTCTCCACCTTTATTTGTCAATTTCCCATAATTCAACCTCTTTCAATTTTGATTTCCCCTCTCTTCTATACATGATTGTCAATTGTCGTCTCCATAAGTGAAGGACACTAGATATGCAGAGAAAACTTTCTTCCCATGGTCCTCCTAGAGTGCTAGGTATAAACGACACTAACTACAGTGATGAACTTTGCAATCTAAATCCTGATCTTTTTTTTTGAGATTCAACAATGTATGTTGATACTGTTGCCCTAATGCCCTGCCTTGAATTGAGGACCTGAATATCCAGTTGATAATTGTGGCTTGTGCATTTGCATTATGACCCGAGATTTGTGTTTCAATTCTTAGCTTTTAATTATCTTTGAGATTCATAATTTTAAGTTTCTAGCCATATTCACATTCCTGAATCCTCAATGCATTTGTAGACATTCATGTGCATATGCTATTTATATGTATTATCCTTGTTTGTAGATTTTATATATCAAGTTCTCTTAAACATTTTCCTTTATTTTTGATTAAGCATTTATTGTAACACAACCCTCAAAAGCAATGTTATGAAAACCAGACCATAGATCAAACTGGAAAAATTAACAAGCCAATGGTTTGATGGGTTGAATTAGTGGACCTGAAATAGTATTGTAGATATAATTTATATTTTTATACTATATTTTTTTTTCCCTTTTTTTCGTGTCACAGATTCTTTTATTTTCTTTGCCTTGATTTTACCATAATGTGAAGTGTAAAAATGTCATGCACCTTTACACCTGACTGACTTCCATTCTGCTGCAAGTTCATGAAAATGTCATCCATCTTGTTGAGCTTTGAACTTTTGCTTTTGCTTCCAAACTTTCTGATAATAACTGCTTTGTGTAACATTGAATTTGGTAGAATGTGTATCCTGTTTGACCTTGTGTCTTATGTTTGGAGAACATTACATTGCCTTAACGCTTAAAATTTGGTTGCTACCATTTCCAAATCAATTGTTGCATCTACCATGTACTGAAGGTTCAAATACCATTTTATATTATTTGATTCTCTCTTATGCTGTGTTTATTTTTCATGTACTGTCCTGTTGACTCTGCCATTTCAGTTGGCCATTCCCATCATTCCTACTATCCGAGTCCTTGTAACCTTCACGAAATTCGAAGAGCTATTGCAATCTGATGAATTTGCCACCCCTCCTTCCAGCCCTACTCATTTCCAGGAAAGCAAAGCTAAAGAAATAGAAGGATCAGGTTCCTGGTATTCATGGATGAGAGGGTACCGAGGTGGACAGACTAGTGATAGCAGTGAAGGGCAAAGCTGGAAGGATGAGATTGATCCTTTCCACATCCCTTCAGATTATTCTTGGATCGATGCAAATGAAAAGAAGCGCCGATTAAAGTCCAAGAAGGGAAAGAGCAAGCGAGGTGCCAGTAGAAAGCAATCCTCCTCTAAAAGTGCAGATGATCAACAAGATCGTGAGCTGGTGGATGGTTTTGAGTAGCAAATTAAGCATGGTACATCCAACCCAATTAGGTGATTTTATCAAAGAATTGATATGTATCGATAACTCCAACAGGTCCATTTCATTTTCTGTGAGAAGTATGTAAGATTATCCATTGTAACATTCTTCAGTGGTTCTAGTTTTCTCTCGCAAGTTAAGGAATGCCAATAGTAGCTAGTTCGTTCTTTGTTTTGTTGGTATCTTCTGCACTGTTGTATGGATTTATGCTGCTGACAAAGAGAGTAGAAAAGAATAATGACAAGAAACAATCAGCAGTGTGCTCCATTATACGCCTAGCTTTGTGCTACTCAGTGATTTATGCTGTAGAATTCTTTGTCCTCTTTGTCAAATCGCTCGGGCTCTAGGCAACCTGTTGATTACTGTTTTATTGACAATTTTAATCATTTGTGATTGAGCTTTTTTTTTCCTACGGAAATTTAAACACAGTTTTGTTTTTTTCGCTTTTGGATGAAATTGTCTGTCTGTTTATAAATTT
>JBAMHZ010000065.1:3529836-3557439 GCA_037177395.1 Alpinia galanga
TCCAATCAAATCTACAACCATTGGTACATCAAGAGTTGTATATTGATTTGACAACCATGTGATGTATCTTATAGTGACATCGCATGTGTAACTAGAAAACTCTTTTCCAAAAGAACATCTTATAGTTTTGATCAGAGACTTTATACACTATAGAATAATACATTGCATAGAGTATCCACACCCGTGAGTGTATGATGAATCCTCGACTATAATGCATTAACTCATATATGTTTCGTTACTGCACCCAATCTCACCACCTGATAACCCCAAGAGTCGGTAAATAAGTCAAAGAACAGTCCTAACATATAGAGTCTCAGTATTGTCCTGGGTTATAAGGATTACAAGTGTACAACTACAACTAAGGACTTATCTACTCGATGAATGATAACCACTTGGAAAGTTCGAGTAAGGGTAGTTTAATGAACTCATCATATGAGGGTCCATTTGTATGCTTAAACATCTCTATGTCCTTACAAATGAAACATGATACACTACATCACAAATGTTAGTCTCTAGCTTGAGCAACTTTTATCCTTGTTTATTGGCAGCCCAATTGACTAGGAATATGTTACAGTGAATATGAATGTATTTCATGATGATCATCACATATACCACCACATTTCACTATAGTATATTTAAGGACTTTATCTATGCTTATAGCATGAGTATCAAGATAAAAGCAAATGTCATACTGAATTTGAATTATATTAAAATAAAGGATGATTACAAAAGTTATTAAAGCCCTGGCCAACAGTTGGCTTGCAGAGCACCTACTCTAACAGTTATCCCACTGAGGCAGTTCATAGACCCTTGATTCGACTAAAGTGGGGCATATATGAAAAAGACTCATTGATGTTAGACTTATTTGAATCATCTGACTCAAACTTATTCGAATCGTCTGATTACTTCAAGGGGTGGCTAATAATACCGTTGGAAATGGATCCTCGACTAGATTCTTACAGACAATGAGAATTGAAATAGTGGAGGAAAGGAAGGAGGTCCTTGGAACCCAGGAAGAGCTTGGACATTCGAACCTTGAGCAGTTAGGAATCGAGATCTAGGGAGCTCGCGAGTCAAGAGTTTAGGAGTTAGAAGTTCAAGAGCTACAAGAGTCAGGAGTTGAAGAAATCAGGAGCTAAGTGACTCGAAAAGTCAAGAGTTGAAGAAATCGAGAATCCAGGAATAACAGAGGAGATTTCTCTTAACACCTGTCACATCTGGTCCTCTAATAGTCTCTCTCAATGATAGCCTCAGAATATATGATAAGCCAGGTGGAGATTCCTTATAATAATTATTCCTTAACAGCCCATCAAATGACATAGTTCACGGATGATGATGAGATGAGGCTGAATTCCTATATAAAAATTGATTGAAGTAAAGAGAAGTTCTCTAACATAATTTTTTTTTCTACATACTACCTTCAATATTCCATTTTTTCATATTCTCTTATCTGATTTAACCATCGATTTAACCATAGAAGAAGTATTATCGAAACACTGGTACCCTCTTACTTGAATATTTTCACCGAATATATAATGCAAGACGACTAGCTACTCGTATGGCCAATTGAAAAATCTAATAAATAAACTGCATTGTCTTGCGTGTTTGGCATGTTTAATTAGCTGTTACAAATATGCGATCATCATTTTGTGTGTGCGTGTTTTATTCACCTTTCCGATCATTTAAAAAAAATAAAAAAGGACTATTTTTTATTTTTTATTTTTGCCAGCACAAGCCCGTCTGGCCACTCAATCTTCTGAAGCCTCTTATCCTCTTCCTCTGGCCACTCCATATCACATCTACAAACATCATTCAAAATTCATGCTTAAATTTATGCAGAAGCAGAGTGGGCGTTTTGATCATCGGAGGATGGCAAGTAGAGCAGGGAGAGCTCTTCTCCTGCTGCTGTTTCTCTTCTCTAATTGCCTAGCTGGCTCAGACTCCGACGCCACTGCCTCAGGTATATAATATAATATACACGATCGATATGATCGTCTCCTTCTCGCGTGCTCGTAGTCGTGTTTAATTCGATGCGTTGCTTCGCGGCAGCGGCGTTATCTGCCTCGTCGTCGTCGGGTCACAATGCGGGAAGGCGTCGAACGGTGGTAGCTGAAATATCGAAGGCGGGGCGAAGCAGCGGCAGAGGTCGGAGTCGTGCTGGAGGATCGTCTTCGGCACGAGGCCAAGGTGGGAGTTTGACACGACCATCTGCGAGGGGCGGCGGCAGTGTCGCTGCAGCGCGACATGATCATCGTGCTAATGCAGCTGGCTGTGCCAACCATTTCCATCGACATTTTGCAATCACTTTTCTGATCTTCTCGTGGCTGCTGCTGCTGCTGCTGCTATGGTGAACAGAACTACTCCATGCGACGAGTTTGAGATTATTACTAATTATTCTAAGCATGGAGACGAAGCATGAAGTGAGTGGTAGTATCGATCCAGATGGTGAGTGAGAAATGAAAATCCATAACTAGTCAAATCCAGTGTTTGTTTGTTTAACGCGTGTTTCTACATTATCTTCGATTCTCTGCTTTCCTTCTGTCGTTTTTTTTTTTTTGAATTTATAGTAAAAATTGATAAGGTTGAAGCTTATGCTTGTGCAAAAGTAGATTCGCTCATTCTCAGTGAAGATCTTCGCTGATCAATTCTATAGTCAATATAAAAAAGGTAAATCAAAGAGATTAATTTATGCACAACCAAGGGCTAATGTAGGACAGATACTCCGAAAATACTTATAATCTCTGAGAATTAACTATTGCTCTTTTATACAATTCTATTATCCCTAGAGACAAAGCCCCCGAGGCTCGGTGGATAGAATGATAACTATGATTCGAATTCTCCATGAGAATTGTCGAAGCTCTGCCTCCAAGTTTTCTTGTATAAAAGGTGATTCACTCGCCCTCAGCGCTTCTGCTAATCGGTCCCACGGCCAACACGGAAGAGGTAAATCACGAGAAGTACTTTGTGCCCAATCAAGAGCTAACGCGGTAGGAGGAAAGACACACTGAAAAGACTTACAGTCCGCAAGAATTAACCATGCCTCTAAGTTTTCAAGCTTTAGCACGACTATAGGAGGATGATAATTACACGATTATGTGATAATAAACGTTAAACATCTCTAATTGACACCTGAATTATTAAAAACAAAATAAAATAAAATAAAACGCCGAAGCTCTTGTCCTTTTTCTATAAAATAAAACGCCATGTGGAAATCTTCTTTTAGTTCTTTTATTTTATAGAATTAAAAAATTTATTTACTTGTCCATGTGATAATCGAGATCCAGATTTGGCTTCCACACTCGCTTGGTGATATTTAATATCCAGATTTCTAGTTCTTCAGAAATGCGCTTTGCCTGGTTATTTTTTCGTTTTTCTTCTGTTTTTTTTTTCACATTTTTATATTTTATATTTACTAATGTTTACTCCTGAAATTGCAAGAGATCTACCGAATTTATGTATCTAAGATTAGATGCTTAGCTTTCAATATTGTTAATCTAGTGTCATGATGATTTTTTTTTTTCAAAAAAACTTCACTCGGAGGTTGTGGAATGAGCACCCGGGTGTGTGATCTAATGCTAAAATACTTTTTAAAAAATAAAATTAGAAAAAGTCAAGTCTGTGTATTTTCAAAATTACTTATGCACCAAAGGTTCCATCATTTTGGGGGAATTTCTCTAAAATTCTGTGAGTGTAAAATTTTGAAAGTGTCCGCTAATTCATCTGTATTATTTGAATTTATTTTTCACTCTAAAAATATTCAGATAAAAGATATGGAAGTCATTAAAAATAATTACTCTTGCATTATAAAAAATATATATAAATTAGGGAATGAGCGGTGATTTTTTTTTCCCTCCCCAAAACGTTTTTTTTTTTTTTTTTTTAGCACTTACCGTGGCCATCGGCGCCGGCGTCCACCGGACTCCAACTTCCCGCCAACAAAACCTTGAGCTTGCAGTGTCGAATCAAAAAAGCCTTTCCTTCTGCAGCTCAATTTTCTGGCGAACCAACTGCTTCTTCAAGTGCTTACTTGACATGAAGTTCCTGAGGAAGGAAGAAAATTAAATGAGTTGTATGTGATCTCAAGAGGTTTATTTTCTTTGTTTGTGAATTGGTTCTTTTTTCTTTGCCTCGAATAACTTGTCTTTTGCTGGAGTTAAATGCAACAGCAGAAGATCTTATGAAAGCTCTTCCAGGAGCTGTCCCAGAGGACGTCCGTGAAAATACAGTACAAGTGCTGTTACTGACACTGTGCAAACTCAAGGAACAAAATTGAATTTTGGAGGACTTGGTAGAATCGGTTGGATTCCTGATATCACATCAAAGGCAAAGAATAGGATCCAAGACACAGTAAAAGAAATTTCGTTGAATGAGAGGAGGAGAGTCCCAGGTGATCCAGCAGAATTGACCTCAGTGAGTAGCATGCAAGAAAACCTTGAATCCTTGGAACAGAAGTTCTCAGTCACCTGAATCTGGATATGAACCCAGTCAGAATAATAATACGGAAATGGCCAGTTACATTATTGAAGGGGAGTCTGGTGAGGAGCTCAAGGTTAGTCACAGCCATGGAATAATAGATACGTATACTGAAGATGATGAGGTTCGGAATGATGTACAAGAGAAGAAGCCAGCTCAAAATGAAGAGCAAAATATGTCAGTTTCGGCATGCATCTAATTCTGAACAGTCACTTTCATCATCAGGCATTTCAATATCAGATCGCCAAGTTATTCAACATGAAGTCAGTGAGTTCCAAAAGAAGGATGAGGAAGGTGCTCCAGATTTGCTACGAACTTCAAGTGAAACTGCACAACAATCTAATTCTAAGTCCCCTTCTATCAGTGTCACTCAGGCATTAGATGTTTTGGCTGGAATTGATGATTCCATAAAGATAGCAGTTAACGGTGTTTTTGGAGTTTTAAAGGTGTGATTGACCAATTAGAGAGAAGTAGCAACAAAGAAGATCATGAAATGAAGAAAAGACAATTGTGCAAGGATAGAGGAGAAAGACAGTGGATCAAGCGCCCGTTATATCTTTAATTTTAAGACATACTTTTACACAATGTACTCAGCATAAAGTGTTTTATTTACCAATATACTTCCCTTTTTTGATAATTCATATGTCCGTTCTTTGTCAATATTAGTGCTTAGTGGGATTCAAACTCTGATCCTTTTACTTCTTCACTTGAGTATTTTGCCACTGCACACTGGTGGAAGCTTCTTTACTCTGATATACTTGATTTAGTAGAAGGTGACTTAGACCTTAGACCTTAAGTGTGCATTTGTTTTAAGTTATCATGTATAATGTTGATTATGTGATTACTTAGTAATAATATAATCAAAATTACGAAGAATAAAATATAACTTATGTTGTTTGGTTCAATCTTAAGTAATGTGATAAAAATTTATTTGTTTGGAGATTTTAATTTATAATCTACTTTAACATTTTACTGCATTACCCCCGGATGATATTAATTAGATGTTCATTCATGCAAAGAACTTTTGAAAATTCTAGATAATTGACTGCATTACCCTTTGTAACTCTGGAATTGAAGTAATCCAATTTCAGATTATATGCCCCTTTGTTGACGTGGCGGACTTTCTTTATTATTTGAGAATTACCTTGAATAAAAAAAGGTGAAATAATATAACCTAAATTGTGAGAACTTGTGCGAGAGATTTGGTCTTGTTGTCCTATACTCATATGAAGAATAATTTCACATCAAATGTGCCAGAGATAAAATCTTATTCCTTTCTACTCTCAACTCTCGGGGATAAAATTTTTTCACTTGCAGCTTAAATAGTCATGCCATGGAGAGGAAGAGGAATTTCCATGTAGCTTTGTTGACAAGTCGAAGAAAAAAAAAAGAAAAAGAAGAACAGGTTCAACGCCAACAGATTAAGATTGAAGGTTAGGACAGAGTAAAAATTGATATATGGAACTGCGAAAACACTCTAGTCCATTAACCTGTTAGAGCATAAACATTAATTATACTATAAGGACTGATGCTATGTTGCCTAAAACTGTGTTTTAGAAAAGGGAACTGAGTCTAAGAAAAATTCATAGCGAAATGTCTGATACAATGAGACATGTGATGTCTAAACATGGCATGACAATGTGGTAACTATTTTCTATGTTTCAATGCTATGAGCCCAATTTGTTTTACAAAATAACCAGAGAAGAATCCTCCTAACTCTCAGACTAGTCTCCATTTATTATCTACAATTCATAGATTCCGTGCCCAAAATTTCACTTGTCAATTGCAAAAACAAAGTATCCAGATTCTGTGGGAGGAAAATTTTGGAAAAAAAAAAAAGTGGTGTGTTTATGTATGAACCATTCAATGGTAGAAGACAACAGTGGGTACCTTAACTCCGGCGTCTTTGAGGAAGGGTATGGACTGCGGCCGCTCTACGAGGTCCCGATAGAATTCGTACTCCGCCAGGTAATCGTGGAGGCTCAGTTCCCTGTTCTGGTTAGTGTGGTAATGGTGCCTCGCTTGGGGCGACTTGCCGAAACCGAAGATGCTCACCTTGTCGCAAATGCCGACCGCGAGCATTACGGCCTGCATCCCCGACGAATAGTGGAACCACCGCTCGTCGTGGTATGTTCCCCACGTCGACGGCGACTCCCCCGTCTCCTCCACGAACAACTTCAGAGAGTAGTACTTCACGATGCGGGCGCAGAGGGTATCGAACCGTCCGTCCGTCACCAGAAGCGGCGACTTGTGCGTGGAATTGCATATCATGTATTCGATGAAATGCGCCGGCTGGCAGATGTAGAACACGACGGGGATGGAGTCGCCGTAGGGGTGGCAGAAGCAACTCTCGAGCAGAGCGCAAGCGTGGAGAACGTTGCTGTTGATAAAGGAGAGGGAGGTCTTGGCGCCGACGTACCTCTGGTAGCCGATGATGCGGGCGTTGTTGAGGCGGATGACAAAGTGGTGGGAGTCGATTAGGTCACCGTGGTCTGCATTGAGGAGGATGCCGCTGTTACCCACGACGGCACAGGTAGGATACCGCTGGCCCGGGTCGGGGTAGTGGTTGTTGAGATCGATGGGGCGTTTGATGTGGTTGACCAGATCCGACATCACCTCCGGCCGGAACTCGCGGCGGTTACGGAACCAATCGCGGAGCAGCCGCCGGAACTCCAGTAAAATCTGGTCGTGCTGGGGGTGCTCCGGCCGGGCCAGGAACGTGAAGCGGGCCAAACCGATAGAACGATTTCTCGACTTCACTCCACGCCGCCAGAAAGAGATTTGCCGGTACCCCCCGCCAGGCAAGTCAATCGACTCGAGGTGCGCCGAGAGAAGGTCCGCCACATCCCGTTGCAGCTCCGTTGCGCCAGGTTCTTGGGCGGCGAGAAGGAACAGGGTCTCATTCATCGCCTCGGCGCCAAGCGCTCCATTCTCCTTGTCATAAAGGCGCTGGAAGGGCTCGAGCATTAGGCTGCGGCGGGCGATCGAGCGATAGCTAACCACGGCAGCGACGGCAGCGACGGCAGCGACGAGGAGGAAGGCGAAGTGGAGGGAGAGGTTCATTGCCGCCGATCTCAGCAAAAACACCAGCATTGCCAGGAGCTCGGATCAGGCGGCCGTCCTCGGCCTCATTTTGTAGTGGACGGAGGCTTCGCTTCCCCGCTTGATTCTTCTCTCGAGTCGCAAGCTCAGTACGGTTTCGAGGATCCCCTGGTAGGGCCCTTTTCAGCGCTAAACCGCCATATATTATCTTGCCGTTCGGCTGCTTCTCTTCAAACAGGAAACAAATTATTATGAGAAGCGTACTCGGTGCATCTCGGGATTGGCCAATATTAAAATGCCACGTTTCGTATTTTTGGTGGTTGATGTTGGTACCGATGCTCGGGATGGTACTAAGGGGGCGTTTCATGGGAGGCAGGACAACCAGAGAAGAAGCCTGCAACCGTTTACGAGGGGTGCTGAAAGCGAAAGGTCTTTTTTTTTTAAATAAAAAAAAAACTTGAGCGATTTTCAAGAACAAAAAATTGATGACTGTAGTGTAATGTAGTAGGCACATGATATTTATATTATGAATTTTATTTTATTGTATTTTAGGTGTTATTAAATTTAAAAAGGTGGTATTTAAAATTACGGCATGGATCCATTTCAGTTTTTGTTGATAATGCATATGTTTAAATTTCATCGAATTAATTTTAAAGGTAAATGATCTTCCGTCCGATTTGTTCATCGAGTAAATCAAAAAATATATCTTTATTGATAAGCCATACATTTTGAATTTTACTCACAATAGAAATATGATATTTTAAACTGTTTTACAACTTACTACTAATGCTTTAACCACTATTGCTAGATGCATGAGTGAGTGAATGACATATGAGCTCTAATTAGTTGATAAATATACAGAGGTAATTTTTAAATGGACAAAGGTTAATTTTCAGAGAGGTCATAACTCTGGGTCATCGACTGACCCTCTCCTTTGCACTTGTCATATATGAGTTCCTAATTTATCCCCCTCCTTAGTAGGGGCAATTGAGAAGGGCCGCTAATGTGACGATTTTTTCTATGAGTGAATGGCATATGGATATAGCCCGGCTTGGCAAGTGTACAGGGATAACTGGACAGGACACAAGTCCCAAAGAAGTCATAATTTTGAATCATCGATCGCTCCTCTCTTTGTACTTGCCATTTAAAATTTTAATTTATTCTCCTCCGTAGTGGGAACAACTGAAAGGGTTATTAATATGACAATTCCATATTTTTTTATAAGAGACATATGGATCCATTTTGATTTTCGGGGTGAATCCACTTTAATATTAGGGGTGCAAAATATATGTGATATTCAAATTCAATTCAAAGCTAAAAAATATAAATAATTTTGAGTTGAATTCGGTTTGAAATAAAAATTAAACTCGAATTCGATTCAAATTATTTGAACTTCAATGTAAATAGAATTGAATTGTAATTCAAAATGACTCAAATATGAATTGGATTCAAGTCATCCTAATCTTAATTTGAGAATATTTAAATTATAATTATATAAAAATAAAGTTCAATTCAAATTAGCTCACAAGAAGCTCGCGAATAATCGAACAAATTGTTATGAATTCAAATTCGACTCAAAAAAATTATAGAGCATGTTCGAATTGAACTCGAATTCAATAGTTTCAAATACAAATCAAATGTTTTTCTAACAGACGTTTGTGAACATATTCGACTCTTTTGCAATTTCTCTGTGTACAGTAGAGAAGTCATTCTTATATGAACATGAATGAATTACACTAGTCTAATTCCCCTCTGTGTATCATTTCTCTGTTCATCTTCTTCCTCCTCAAGCTCCTTTCTCTACAAGGCCAAATCTCCTCTCTCTTCTCCTTCCCTAGGGTCATCAACATCCAAGAGATTAATTGATGGATAATATAGTGTCCATTGGGAATTTTCTTCAGGATTAAGTTATGAGATGTTCAAATTTATCTTCTAATTGGGTTTTAGGTCTAGGAGGCCCTCAAGTGGTACCTAAGGCCCTTCTTAAAGTTAAGTTTGCACATTTGCAAGTTTTAGAGTTTTGGAATGAAGGGAAGTTTGACATCTTCCAGAGGTTAAATCTACTCTTGTCCTGTTCTGTCATAGTTTCAACCTTGAAAATTGAGTTTTGGTACTAAGTTTGTTTGCATCATGATAAATATGTAGAAGAAGTTGATTTTGTACAAGCTTTGGGCACCGTTGGGCCTAATAAAACTCTTTTGAAGACTCTTTGAAGATTAGTGTTAGTCCAACAACATATGATAAAACCTTCAACCTTGAGATCAAAAGAACATTTTCTACAGTCGATGCACTCACATTTGATGTTGTATTTGTAGTAAATTATATAAATGAGTAACCTTCCAACAAAATTAGGTAGGATAGATCCACAATATAAGAACCTGTAGAATTATAAAAGATACAATATGCCAACAGCTTATGCATTTTTTTACAAAAGCTTCTCGGAAGAGCATTTCTTCTGAATCAAGCCCTAAACCTTAATATTTATAGAATTCTAACCCAAACTATAACTGTACGATTTCATCAACGACCACCCAAGAACCAAAGCAAGAATCTGATGACATTTTGGCGAGTAAAAAAATCATCATTTGTCGGATTAACAAGCATCTCACCTTCATCAATTATTGGGGATCTATATTCCATTACCTTGCAAAAACATAAACAAAAAAAATAGCAGTACAAAGCCAGATTGAGAAAAATTCAGCGCGGACAAACTGAAGCTCAATACAACAGGTCAACCATGGCCATTGCATGAACATGCTACCTGCATAGAGACCTATTCTCATATACACATCATTTCCTAATAAAAGACGAGTTCGTTGCCATCACCTATTTATTCATCACAGTTTCTTCACTAAACGCATCATAAATTTGAAGAAAGGAAGCTGAAGGTCAATATGGAAAGAAGCAGTGCCTATTTGTCATGAATTTTTCAAGACCGATAATGCCTCCTTTGTTGTGGCAGAGATGACAGCATCAGAAGCATTTGGCAAGTAGTAATATTTTCCTGTCAGATTATAAGGTTTATTAGATGAAGCCATCAGAAAGAAATATAGATACCAAAAATATACCTTGGGCAACTCTAGCAATCTCCTTGGCAAATCCCGTAGAAACAAATTTATTTTCTGTGTCAATGACTAGAAGTGACATCCCTGCCTTGTATATTTTTCCAGCTACATCAAGAATCTCATCCTTCAAGAGTAGAGAGTTGCAAAAGGTTTTCAAGGTAGTCTAGATCTTTTGAAAAAATTCTAGAAAAAAAATCAAAGATGACTCTGATAAAACACAGCAAAGCAATGCATTTATAATTTAATACAGTATAGTTTCATGAAGGTAATGAGATCAAATAGAGAAAAGAAACTAGCATTAAGAGAACTTTAAAGCAACATGAAATTCCGGTTTCAAACATGAATATGATATTTCTCTTTTTTGGTAAAGATTATTTTGGTAAATAAATATGATATTTCTGTTGATATTTATATGGCTGTGACTTAACATAAAGTCCTTGAGATCAACAATATAAGGCTTCAGTGCAGATCAACAATTTTTAAGGTTTCACAGAAGCGCAGGTAGATCAACTTAAAGAAATGACTTTGACTTTGTAGAGTTCCAAAGTCTATGTTTAGTTGAAGGAATAAGATAAAAAAGAAAGGGGGAAAAAAAGACAAGGCGAGAGCAGGGGCAAAAAAATAGGATGGATCAAAAGTTGTTAGCTTGGATAAGGAGAAAGGGGGGCATATAGGGAATGAAAATTTGCAACTATACCCTTTTCCAACCCTCTATCCCAAGTTTAAGGTGACAACAACGGTTGACAGCACAATGAAAGACAATAATGACCCACACTCTGCAGTCACCACCGACCATTTGTGGCCCTTGATTAGTAACCAGCAATGCAAATGGTCAGCAGTGTTGGGTAAAAATGATCTTTTACCACATAATTGTCCTCTTCCTCCAATCTGTCCTATTTGAATGGATTAATTACCTCAATTTGTTTCATAAAAATAATTTTTTAGATTTTTGAATGTCTATATCTTCAAATGATTTTTGTTCTATTTAAAGGTAGTCATTTATCTTAATTTTTTTTTTATTAACTATAAGAAAATTTTCAATTAACTATGATTTTTCATTGCACCAAATATTTTTTAAAAAAATTCAAAAAATATTTCCCATTTACCCAAATAAACACCTACTTATCTCTTTCTTCGCCAACTTATTTAGGATCCATCCCTCCAAAGTAAATGCAACCTACTCTTACCTTGAGTTCCTGTGTGGAAGGCCTAGTTGTAGCATCTGCCATGGAAGCAGCTTCTGGGTCAGTGGATCTTTTCAAAGATATGTTAGCCCTTCCATCAGTAATTGCAACAATCATAATACGTCCAACATCACCACTTTTTTCAGCATTTAATCCCACCCTAACTGCCTAAAAATGATAGGCAATTTCGATTAGCATTGAAAATAAAAGAAACAAAATGGATGATTAAATTAAGTACAAAGATACCATGCTTAGACCATGCGCTAAGGGAGAACCACCGCCACATGGAAGTCTCTCAAGCCGTTTCCTAGCCATTGCTATTGACCTTGATGGAGGCAACAAAACTTCTGCAAAATCTCCACGGAAAGGAATGATCGAAACCTAACCGATAGAAAAAAAACAAAAAGAAACATGACTGTGAGAGTAATGTGATGATCTGCATAATCTCCCTAAGGAAAATACATGGTAGTTTGACTCTGCAACCACAGCCCAAATAACTCTGAACTGTCCAACAGGTCGGACCCAGGTAACAACCATAGCATTGAGGCATGCCACAATTGGTTTAAGGAAACAGGGAAGCAGTAATTAGTAGTGAGTTGAGTGAAGTCGGAGATTCATAAAAATTCAAAGACTCTTGATTCATAAATGATTTTCTTCATTTATTTCATTGAAGTACTTAGCTAGACAAACTGTGTTTTGCTGTCATTCTTTGGTGATGACAAATTGGTCTGCCAGGTCTAATTTTGAGCTGGTTACTGGCCATGATTTGGGCTGGTTGTTGGCCCAAAAAGGGTTGGTTATTGGCTGAATTAATTTGGTGCTGATCCAATCGATTTGCAAACAATTATATTTTCCCTTATCAACTAGTCCCTCACGAATTATTGTTTATGCATGCTTAAGTTAGCACTCACGTGTTCATGCACAGACGATGCTTGTGTACTTGTCCAATCACAGACCAACAGGCATTACTCATAATTTTCTACATTGCTTGAGTAGCAATGTTTTGGACATTAATTATTCATTCAATTGAGAAATTGATTATACAAAATCTACTTGCAAAATTGTCCATGTCTTTAACCGATCATTGGTTACAAAAATCAATTTCCAACAGAATATGCACTAAGAGAACCAATTTATAATTCAGATTGTTCTAATGAGACTATCTATGTTGATTATGATGGTGCACTTCTACCCAACTAGCTGAACTAGAAAAAAGAATTCTCATTTCTTTTTCTTTCTAGTTTTCTACTTTTTGTGTCTTCTTTAAGTTGACTATCCTAGGGTATATGATAGATCTATCTTAAGTATTACAGTAACACCTCGAATTAGAGTTGGAAGAGAAAAATATGTTTAATTTCAAGTGTAGAAATTAACTATGGATCCATGCCATAAGGTTGCTGTGGGATTAATGTCCCTTGACTCTCTTTTTGAAAGTTTGGAGTCATCTATTCTGGATACAATGTTCTGTGATAACTAGGAACTGCATTGCCACTAAGACTAAATGATGAAGATATATAAATTAGTTCATTTCCTAAGAGTTTAAGCTTTTGAGATAAGTGCTTTGCCAATTAAATAAGTATACCCACCGACATGAAAGAGGAATCATGCTTAAAGATAAAAATGTACAAATTAGTCTCTTTCCTAACAATAGTCTTTTACACAATATCGATTATTAGGTTGCCATACATAAACTCTTTGTGTGATTATGGATTAAATGTGTTGATTGATATGATCTGCTATATATGTCAAGCATTCATCAGCACAAATAATTTTTATTATGAAAGGCCCACATACAATATGTTATGGAATCGATCAACTGCATATGCTTTATAAAACTGTGTATGTGAACCATGTATAATGTGAAAATTCCAGTAAACATTAGCTAGGATTGAGACTAGTACTTTGACTATGATTTGTTAATTCCTTAAAGCACACAAACACCTTTTAATACTTAAATTCAGAAAGAATTGGAAAGAAAAAAACTTATTTACATAAACTAAGAAAATGCTCTGAGTTGGTCAGGCCATGGTAACTTCAGTATAGGGGAAAAAATCAAATACACAATTGTAATAAGATTAGTCCATGAAGCACAGAGAATAGTTAAGTGGATCAAATTATATAGCCTAATATTGCAACAATTAGATGGATTGGTGGTTTCTATTTCATTGAAACAATAGTTGCACTTGATTTTCATACGATTTTCCTAGAAACAGAATCTAGAAGATGATGAATGGAGTATTTAAAGGAATGGGTGAACTCTGTAGATGAAGACCATGATACTTCTATACAAATAATCTAACTGCCACCTGTATTAACATATCATGGATTTGCATTGATTTTCCAATTGAGTGTCAAACCACTGGTTTGAATCCTAGTAATGGAAACTTAATCTACCTGCATTTGAGACTAGGTCCTTATTCATTATAGAACAGTAGTTTTGGCAATTGAATGTCTACTAAAGTCAATTGCATAGTACTTAGTTCATTCTTCTGAGGATATTTATTGTTATCAAGAAGGAAACTGCAATACCTGATCCCTACTTGTATAACTTTCTGCAAGTAATTGCAGTGCTGCACCTTTTGCATTTTGCATACGGTTTAAAGCCATGCTTCCACTAGCATCAACCACAAAGATTACCTACGAATACACATCCAGAAGTGTGCTCTAAGAGTTCCAGATATAAAATTGTACAAGGTTCTGCACATGGTTTTATTTAGAAAATAAACTGGACGAAATGGTAAACTGTAAACTCAATCAAGGACACTTAATTTAGTCTTAACATTGCCTAAAATATCTTACTGACATAAACCATTGTCTCTGAAGTTAGTTTCATAATGGGTGTGTGGAACAGTAAGATGTAACTGTAAAACTATACCAGGGCACCCGCTTTTCGTGCCATTCTTTTTGCTCTCATGTCTGTTTTTTCTACATAAACTTTTCTGGACTTGCAGGTGTCTCTCTCTCGACGAAGCTTTTGATATGGCGCAGCAGCTCTCAGTGTTGCATCAACAGCCAATCGCTTAACAGGACCCTGCAAGCAGTTATACTTTGGAAACTCAAATATGACACAGAAGCATTTGATTTAGCAATTGTGCATTGAGAGTAACCAAGTTCGAGTTTTAGACCACTGGTTTTGTTGAAGCTACAGGGAACAAAGTCAAAGTAGCAAATCCTTTTGAAATGGAAAAAATAATAATTTTTGAATTAGTACAATACATCGGCTAGAAGATCATGTCAAAAATAAATAAATTATAAAAGAACATAGAAATGGGCAGGTAACCTTTGGAAGCATAGGCTTAATGTATCTGCCCCTATCTTCTGAAAAGATAACGTTCTTTGCACGCCCAGCTTTACCTCGACGTCTTTGTGCTTGTTGAGCAAAGAACAAAAGCTTATCATCAATAATCCCACCTTCAGCATCAAAGATAAATTCATCAGGTATTTGTTGTTCCTGTTGTTCATTCTCCTGCTCATTGTCTTCCTGTTCAGATAATAATTATCATTCTCTAATAGAATTTCCTTTTGTTTTCATGCCAAATAACAGATATAGATAATAATTAGAAAAACTGAAGAGAAGCTTCTAAGCAATCAATAAGCAATTGATACATATTTCATAGAGTTCTGTTAACTGCTTAGTAACCTCTTTATCTTCTTCCTCATTTTGATCCTCTGAAGAATCTTGATTTTGTGGAGGAGGTGGTGGCGGAGGCGGAGGAGGCTGATTTTGCTGCTCTTGTCGGTTATCAGTGATAATGGACCTAGGTATGATAACTAACTCTACCTGCAATATAACACTATTCATGTTTAAGTTCTCCCTCTATATTAAAAATGAAAATCGTAGAAATTAATAAAAAAAAATACCAGTAAATAAATGCTTTCCATAACAGATAACTGAGGAAATGAATAAAATTCGCATTTTAGGTTACCTACTTTCATGTGCGGCATCTTCCCTAATTTATCATGATAACTTTTTTCTTAGTTTTTAGATTTTATTTGGATTTAATTTAATTTTTAGGCTTAAATTAAATACAACGAGTGTATTTGCAAAGCATATGGGGATAATTATAAAAAACAGAAACTTCTTTGAGAAAGACTGAGTAGAACTTGGTTGAGCCCAATTTTAATTTGCCTCATTAGACGATCAAAAAATTAAAACAAATAGAAAATTAGGGATTACAGAGGTTTACTGAGTTGAGAGGGAGAAAGAAAGAGAGAGAAAGGACATGGAAGAAAGAGACTGGTGGAGAAGACTTAGAAGTTTTCCTCTGTCAAGATCTGCATCTAGGCATTCTTTGAAGTGGTAGAACATCAACAGTGGGTATAGTGATTGAGGTAGGAGTAAGACCTTACCTTCAAAACCATAGCAATTCTTGTTGAGATTTCTTTGCTTTGGACTGAGTTGTTTTGCTTGATGTAATACCTTGTTTATCCTCCTTTCTAATCATTAGAGTTTGGATGACAAAGGAAAGGGTTTAGAGAAACCAGATTGAAATCCAGCCATTGAGGAACAAGAGAGAATCACGTAAATAGACAGTATCTATTGACCAAGACAATGATGGACCAAACTAGTGGCCCAGTGATCAATAGGTTAGTGGACATCTTTCCCTCCCTTGTGCCATGTAATCCTTTTATCCTACATGCTTTTCTCTCATCAAAATTCAGTGAAGATCCAAGGTCCAAATTGATTTCTCTTTCAAAGGGCATGTACCTCCTCTTTGCTTGATCATCAAACCACACTTTAATACCACTATTGGGATTTTTACAGAAGATGATAGCATACTAGCATAGTGTAATTTGCCATTTGAAACTTTTGGGCTGGCTTTGTTCGTGTAGCATGATCTTCTTGACGTAGCACCAAAGTTCTAGCATTAATTGTAGCAAGGAAGGGGTAGCTGGTCATTAGACTAGCACTAAGAACTACAGTGAGGAGAAAAAGGAAGAAACAAACAGGAAGAGAAAGAATATTGTAGGAGCCTTCGCGACTTGATCCATAGGGATTGAAGATTTATTAATGCTTGCAAGAATCCCATTTTGGAGAAATTTGCATCAGGCTAAGGGACATTTCTGACCAACGGAAGGAAATGAGGTAAAGAAGGAAACTTTCTTCCTGATAGTCATACCTTTTGCTTGCTACTGTTTGCATTCATTCTACCTTTTCTTTTGGATGTTTTGTACTTTCCTTTCCACATACATGATGTTTTATAGATTAGTTCTAAAATGTATTTCATGAATTAGATTTGGCCTACGAATATCTAAGCATCATGATTAACATTTTTACATTCTGAGTATCTGCATTTATTTTATTCTGTGATTTGCATGATTATGATTTAATCACTTGTAGTCATCTGTTATACAAGCATAAATGCATTGAACGAATAGTTTATCAAAATAAACTAGGAGTAATATAATGTAGAGACACATGTTGATTAATAATGCAGACCATTTAGTTAATGGATGTGTATCCTGGAATTTAATTTTGATTTATCAAAGGTTGGAGGTGTTACTTAAGGTCTATTGGTTGGATTTGTGATTTATTTTATTTAATGTTGAATCATTTTTGTTTTGAAGTAGATTTGTATTTGGGCTCAATTGGGGTCTCATTTAGGGTTTCCAAGGCACTTTTTGGTTGTTGTCAGATATGGTTTAACTTGGACTCACAGTGGAGTCAATTTGGTTGCATTTGGACTGAACCAAGGATGAATCAAATGTTATATTCTGAGTATTATTTGAGTAAATTAGGATTAAATTTAGAGGAACTAAATTAGGATCTTACAGCTGAACCAAATTTTTAAAAAGCTGATCTAGTGGTTTTGACTCAGTTTTGGGGGTTAATTAGGGGTTAGAATATCTGAATGAGACTGTGGTCAGGTGGGGAATGATTTACTTTTCCTTTTGTCTAAAAATGGACTTGAATCAGACTTAAACCATAGGTTTTAGGATTGAACTGATTTGGAGCACATAAAAATGAACTGGATCAGCTCAATTGATGGTTCAATTCCGTTACAATTTTGGGTATTTCAGCAACTCCTATGTTCCTTATCCTCCCAATTTTGTGTGAAGCCCAAATGCCTTCTTTTTCTCTCCCATTCAGCATGAGATCATTCAAGACCCTCTTCCCTCTCCTTGTTCTTCGACAAAGTCATTTGTTGGTTGTCTTCTTTGTTTGTATAAGGATTTCACCAATAGTATTGGTCGAACTTGCTTGCCAAGCCTTATGTGTGATAAGTTAGAGTTGATAATTAGTGGTAACTAAAATCTAGACGAATGATGATAACATAAAGTAGGTTTGTTATTGGTAATTTTAACTTGGCTAAGTGGAGTTGGCTTTCACCTGCTATTGTTATTGGGATTCTTTATAAGAGACAATTGCACATTCACCATAAACCCCACTTTGCACATTTGTGCTCATTTTCTATTAGTTTTGACCTCCAACTACAAGTGATCTATTGTTGGCTGCACTTCTGGTTCTTATTTCCCATTTAAGGTATGTTGTTCAGTTAAGTTATTTGCTCTAACAATACTGTAGATCCACGCACTGAGTGAAGTCTGCCACTGTCGTTCAGTGGGCCAAACTCGAGTAGTGCATGGCATCTCAGCTCTACAGGGACTTACCCATGGTAGCATGTTTGTGATCCTTCCAAGTGATTATGATAGGTTTACTGATGTCTGTAGTGTGGCTCTGTAAGATGATGTTAAACCAAGACAAATCAAGAAATATTGAATGTTAAATGGAAAGATGTACAGCCTATAATAGCATCTTGAATATTGAATAAGTGGAAACCTTTCTATAAGAATGTCCTATATGAAAAACAACAATGAGAAACTTCTGAAAATATTTAGTAGTAATAAGTTCTTGGTATTTGGCAGGAGCTTACAGCTTTCTTCAGATCATCCACAGAGATTTTGTCACGCCCCTCCAGAGCAGCTAGACATTTTGCTACTCGAGCAGCAAATAATTCAGCTCTATGTCCCTATCAAAAGGCTCATTGTTTAAGAAAATGTAACAGAGTAGGCATGTAAATAGCAAACAGGTAGATTATCTGCATATGTAAACCAATCAACAAATAGTCCATCCTCTCTGTTACATCAGTCAATATTAATAACTACAAATTTTCAATGTTCCATAAAGAGCAGCATTCCGAGAAATGATTTATTCAAAAGGGAAAATAAGGGAAATAACCAAATGTGTGCACAATAGGCAAGTTATCCTAAAAAGACTTCAAGTTATAATTTGACCAGTCCAAGTAAGGACCAATATCTGAGTGTGCTACAATATCACATTCACAATTGTACTATCCAATTATTCTTATTTTGGTGAAATTAAAACCGTAGGGTCATGTACAGCATTCATAGTATCTTGAGTACCAGATTGGTTTGATCGGAAACCACAGAACAAACGGCCAACCTTTTTTGTTTAAAAAAATGCTAGATAATTTTTAGTGTTTATATAACTGTTTTTGTAACAATATGAATCTCTTGGCATGTCAGTAATTATTGCTAAAATTTTAGTAAAAATTCATTAAATCCAAGTGCAATTGTTTTATGGAAATAGTAATATTTTAAAGTAATTTATCAGCATCAGATAGTTAAGCATTTGAATGATCCTTCTGTAGTAAAAACAGATCATTTATGAACATATGAATCCAGAGACACATTTTTGGACATTGGTTACAAACATAATATTATATGAAAACTAACGAAACGTCCCATCACTGCTAAAAAGATATTTAAGAACTAGGTGGTTGATGACTAGTTGAAGAGGATTTAAACTGTCGGACATATTAGCATATGTTGAGGAATAAAATATTCTTTGCTCTATCTTCTCTTCTTCTGACAAAATATTATTGTTGGAAAAGATGTTAGCGCTGCAAACATGTTTTAACACAACCAAATAGTGTTGGTATGGATGGGAAAATGACAAGTGTGGCATCTGTTTTTTTTCTAGTGGGCTTAAATCCCTCTCCACAATCACTACCAGAACTTGATTCGAATGAGGAACAGATAGGGAATTGAAGCACAAAGGCCAAGCCAAACA
Organism: Alpinia galanga; assembly: GCA_037177395.1. Taxonomy (NCBI): domain Eukaryota; kingdom Viridiplantae; phylum Streptophyta; class Magnoliopsida; order Zingiberales; family Zingiberaceae; genus Alpinia; species Alpinia galanga. The sequence goes on from JBAMHZ010000065.1 coordinate 3,549,636, forward strand.
ATGATCACCCATGGAAGTTCACTCTTGCATACCCCAGAGATCACCCTTGGATGCTATACGGCACTCACCCAGTGCAAGCTGTTAATAATGTCCTTAGTAGTTGAGTTGGTCAAAAGGTCAACAATTTGCACAGCATCAATGGCCAAACATCTTTTTCTGGGGAAGGTTCATAGTATTTTACTGAAGATACAAATTTCATGGATGCTTGATAGAAACCATCAAAATGAGAACCACTCCTTTCATTCAACGTCAACAAATAGTAGGACATAACCACTCCTTATTTCCAATAAAATTTTCTTTCATATTTGTTTTGGTATGTGTCAAGGGCATGATTCACCCCTTAGGTAATTTAGATCGTGAGAAATGAAAGAAAGAAGAGGTTTTTGAGAAAGATATGGTGGAAATCAATTTTAATTGTCCTCAAGTATTAGAACACCTTGTACAGCACTATTAAGTGATCATTGGCCTTTGACACCAGTAGTGTTCAACACCATCCTGCCAATTATTGCCACTCCACCCTATTCCATGCACATTACAGGCCAATTACTTGGATGAGATATATGAGGAAGATGAGGGAAAGTGACAAAAAGATGCGCATAAATGATCTTCATATCTAATTTTTTAAGTCTTTCCCTCGCTGCCCACATATATTCAGTCATATAGAGGAGGAAGAAATAAAACTTGCAAGTTGAGATAAACAAGGATTGCTGGCTAGGCTAATCATTCCTATAACCACCACAAGAAATACAATAAATAGTGTTCACTTTTAATGGATGTCATGTAATGACTTTGGCCACCATAAAGTTGTCACAATAACCCCTACTAATTCTCTTCAATGGTGAGAATTATAATTGATCCTCACCAAAGAGTCAGCCCCATTACAAGTATTGGTGACACTATAAAATTATTCCCACTAATTAACCTTTTTTATGTAAGAAATATGCTTAACCCTTGCTAAAAATTTCCACCAATTATAGTCATTAATGAGAGTAAAAATTACTCTCCCTAACTCACTTTTATCATGAGTATTTTATTGTACTCTTCGTTGTAAGAGTTGTGTCGGGGCCCAAATAATCAATGACTTTTAGCCAAGCCTAACCTGCACCTTTATTTGTCAAATTAATTTTTTGGTTTAAAAAAAACTATTATAACTACTAATATCAAATAATATTATCTTTTAACAATATTTAAATTTTCTTTTACTCTTTATTATTTTTTTAATAATTTCAAGAATAAATAAATGTTATAAAAATAATTGGGACCTAGTTGTGCAAGGAATCTACTCTTAATGGATATACTTTAAATGGGTCACTTCGTCATTGGTGAGAACTAATAGGTTCTCATAAATATTTTGTTTAGTGGGGGAACACTAGGAGTCCACACTAATTCATTAACTTTTAGTGGGGCGAATTGACCTCTCATTAAAAATAGTTTTTGGTGGGTCATTTTTTTTTAACATCTAAGCTTTTACTTATGCAACTTTAGGTGCAGAACGACACTAGAAGTTCATTTTCTTATAGCGCAACTCACTACAAAACTAGTCAGGGAAAACTAGCACTAGAAATAACAAATCCTCATATACGATTAATCAATTAAATTTAGATTACATACCAAAGTTTGGTCATGCCTTACTGCTTTGTTTCGTTTAAACAATAAGAAAATTCGCAACCATCATATCTATAATACAGGTAATCTAATTTTCACATGAAGGGAGCACAAATTCCTCAAATGTTACTCAAAGTGAACCCTATTAAGACCTCTTCTATGCAACTTCATGAAAAAAGCATATTTATATTTGGATACACCTAACTAAACAAAGGTCAAGAAGCATGAATAATTTCCAACCTAGAAATTAGGATCTTCAAACCTGATAGATAAAATCTTACTTATATCCAATGAATGGATACAGGCAAGGATGTGTTTACAGACCAGAGAGAGAGATGAAGATAAGACTATATTTTTAGTTTCAAGATGTGAACCTGACAACCTCCTCGTATTGATTCCATGACCAGATATTTCAGCTGATCCTTAGTGATGGTGACATCCTTCAGATACTCTCTTGCCAAAATGATCTGTATTGCAATGCTTTTCAAATTTATACTGTAATTATCCAGACTAGGTTACAGACAGGATCTGTCATTTTTTAACTTCAGAAATATTTCAAATGCATCTTTACTGTAAGACATCTCATTTTTTAGAGCAATAATCACCAAATCAAAAGGAAAAGTGCAAGTCATAATAATAAGATGAATAGTTTTCTATCTGCTGATCTTCTCAAAGTGGCTAATGTCTAACTAGGGACTGCCATGAAGAGTATCATTACACAAGACTCTAAAACCTATAAGATTGCATGCAGAATAAAATGAATTTGTGTACCAATAACAAGAGTCCAAAAATTGGACCGGCATTTTTTGCTGCAACTCAATTAGGTTTTACCTGTTTATTGTTCGTATATCCACACTATAGAAATGAAACTTAAACAGGTATGCCTGATATGAAAGCTAACAGTAAGGAAGTGTGTATAATCTCAAACTAGCAGAAATAATCTAGTACCTAAATGTATATACCTAAGAACAAAAGAAAGATAGGCAGTTAAATTGACTCTTCCATGTACCTTGATCACCTCCTAAAGTATTTCTATCGTTACATACAGTTACTATCCTCATATGGTTTAATATCTTAGTAGTTCAATTTTGACGGTCTGGTCAAAAATAGGAAGATAAAGAGACCAATACATAAATGAAGAAATCTAATGGCAATTATATCGCAAGTTGGGAGCAAGGAACAAAGAAAAAATAAGCAGTCTGCAATTTTTATGGTAATTGAAAGTTTGAAACATTGTTCTAATAATTGTCTGCTTGCTGCATCAAACAAATATTGCGAAAATTGGAATGTCATCAATTCTGATATGGAAAACCAACATAGAAATCTTTGATCTTATATAAAAAAATCATCATGACAGATAAACTAAAACTTAATGTTCAGTTGAGATTCAATGGACCCAACTAGTCTGGTCCTGTGAATTAATTGAGGTGTTGATGCAAATACTTTCAAAATACCTATAGTATATGAAGAATGCTTACATTCTACTTAAGTAAAGTAAATTCGATCATGGGATCCAACTGTCGTATTTCTAAATTAAAAATATATGATCTGACATTAGTTTCAACTTGTCAAATCCAAATGATACCTCATACCACTATTTAAAATGTATTATTTTGTTCCAGTTGTTGATCTGTACCACCCACCACCAAGTATCATTGGAAAAATATGGTGCAAAAAAAAGAACATATATTGAATCATTTGTGATTTTGTTCCATTACCAATTTTTCCATTGTTATTTGAAACCACACTAAAAAAAACCAAAACCAAGAAAACAAAACATATATTAACAAAACCTGAGTCCTAGCGTATTCAGTTTCCTCCTCCACAACTGTATAAACCTCTTTTCTTTTTTCCTGAAATTTTGTTGCAATACCAACTGCAGCAACTCGGTCATCAAGGTTCATTGGAAGATCTGCACTGTGATGAAACGATGTAAACATAGAGTAAGCAAAACTAGTAAAGAATGTACGCTTTGCCATAATGTCAAAGTCTCAAGTGAATAAATGAAAAACAAGTAATGACAATAACAATGTTTAAGATTTAAATTTTTAAATCAAGCCGCACCGAAGTTTCAAAATTTAGTTGGAATTATAGTGTTTCGGCATCATGCCATTGTTTCATTGGAAGGGGAGGACAAAGAAGATGAAAATGAAGAAGAGATACATTTATATACTAACTTCAAACTTTATGTTTCATTCGGAATGATACAGTTTTGACTTTATATTTTATGAATAAAAGCTACAAAAAAATAAATGATTATTTCAATTCTTCTAGTCGCATTTTATATCATGTCAAGAGGTATCAAATGTGCATGCACTCATCAATATGATTGGCATAACAACATAGGATTGATTACTTGCACCAGTAGTATCGAGCACATTTCGACCTTGCAGTCTAGCACAGCGTGCGATTTCAAATTATGACCATCGGTACCACTTGGACTACTTGGGGAATTCACCTATCAAGGCCATTGCATGGCACTCCACTAACAATAGCATGCTTTATAGACAAGCATATGTCTAAGCCAGGAGAAAGGTAAAAATATCTTGATAATTCACTACAGTGGTGAAATCATCCACCGACTAGATGATATTGAGGCAATTGATCTACCTCTCATCAAGAAGCATACTTCAAGTAATTGATATACAACCCCGATGTTGGTTGGATGAGATTATTATTTGTATGTCTTGAGTCTAATGGACACTACTCTTTTTGCACATAATATTCATTTTTTAATTCCCTTTTAGATAAAGGTGTCAAAGATCATGTTTGGGCTAGCATGACTGTAACCCACATTAAGATGGCAAAGGTCATGCGTCGCCTCAACAAGGCCAAGGCCCATATTGGCCTGATTACAGTCGTGTCAATTTGGGCATCGCTTGCCTAAATGATGTCATGCTTGTGCCATGGTCCGATTTACGTGGGAGCCACACCTAGCGCGAGCCTAGGCTTGGAAGCATCTATGTCTTTGGTGCTCAACCCTAGCCTACGAGCATTTTTATTTTTTAGATCAATTAAAAATAAAAAAAAATGACACTTCATTAACTAGTATATAGGCTATTTATAGTTTTTAATAAATGAATCAGAACCAGAAAAAATAAATATGTTTTTTTATCTTCATTCAAGTTGTTCATCCATCCTTGGGTCACTTATGTACCATTCCTTGGGCCACTTATCTACCATGGTTTCAAATTTCAAGATGTGATGGTTGGCAATGGTATTTTCATTCCACCTACTGACCAACATGCAAGAAGCTCTAAATCCCTATGCAAGTGAAAAGCCTTCAATAATTCTACCTTTATCATGAGCCTTTTACCTTCTTGATGAGCTTCACCCAAGCCTTCCACCTTCATTACAAGTCTTCCACCTTCATTGCAAATATTCTATTAGGGCTAGACTTCATTGCAAGCATATTCTACCTTTGTCACAAGCTTCACTCAAGTTGCGAGCAGCTTCAGCCTTCATCGTGAGCATTGCCAAGTCATGAACTCCTTCCATGAGCATCTTGCACCTTTGTTGTGAACTCTAGAAAATTTGCAAGCTCCTTCCACAAGTATCTTTCCCCTATGTCACAAGCTCTAGTAGAGCTACAAGCTCCTTCTACAACTCTCTACCAAGCTTGAGCATCTTCAGTGACCCACTTCTGAGCAACAAGCTCCTTTTACGACCTAAAACTTTGAACTAAGTCTCCTCCTATTCTTCTTCTTTCCCCTCTTCTTCTCTTCTTTCCCCTCCTCCTTAGAGCAACCAATCCTAGTTGAATGTTAGATATTGAGTTTTCATCTATTTAATTTTGTGCTTCTTAAATTATTTTTTTTTTAAAAAAAAATAGATGACAAAGTGAGTTGAACTAAAACAACATATTAGACTTTGGGCATCAAGATGAAACTGAATTAGGTCTAGAAGAAACCCATTGAGTAGGGATGATGATTAGGATCACAAGGTTTGGAACAAAGGGAGATTCCGAACCAAATTTTAAGTAGAGGTTATATCCTAAATTAGTCACATTGGCAAAAATCAAAGGATTTTTTTAAGTAGTTCGGGATTATATAATCACTCTCTCTCTCTCTCCATTAATGTAGATTCTTTTGTATATGGGTTCTTTCTATTTGGGCAGGCTAGATGGCTTGGTTCATTACAGGAGGAGCAAGTAATCATTTTAAGTATGTTTTCTTTGGTTTAAATCGTCTTACATGTTTTTCCTTGTTCAAGTATGGTTTTCTAGCAGTACTTTTTCTTAGGTAATATATCCTTTTGGATCTTTTCTTGGTCTTTAGGATATATTGTACGGTTCTTCTTCCTGTTCTAGTGTTAGATATTCTATTAGTAACCACTCCATAGTGTTAGAGTGTATAAATTTGGCTACAAAACCCATATTGGTGGTTTTTGAATTTGTATATCACAAATTGTCACATCAAGTTTTTCACAAATTGCAGAACCTATAGTGCTCCACTTACCCCAATTATGAGTTGCCCCCATAAAACAAGCAAATTTGCTTAATTTTTTATTAACTCCTAAACAGGCCCTCTTACTTACAAATGACTATGCTATTTTTATGTCTATCCCTATCATTTCCCCTATTCTCTCGAAATACCCACTCCATTATTGCGCTTCGGAGCGTGGTAAAGCCTTAGTAGTGGAACCAATGGAACCACCACTGGACCATAATGTAAGGAGGTGTTATTAATGAGTTTACTAAGGAATAGTCTGTTGTGAATGGAATTTCTTACATATCGTCTATAGAGATAATGGAGTAGAATGAAGATGTATCAGAAATATCAGATTGTACTTCTAAGAGATCTAGATTCGTACATCCCACTATAATTTTTCCTATAGATATTCTTTCTAGATCCTTAAAACAAGCAAATTTACAACTGATTTTAGGGCTTAACTTTTTATTAACTCGTGAACGGGCCCTCTTGCTTACAAATGACTATGTTGTTTTTATGTCTACCCTTATCATTTCCCCTACTCTCTCAGAATACCCACTCCATTATTGCACTTTAGAGCGTGGTGAAACCTTAGTAGTGGAACCAATGGAACCACCACCAGACCATAAAACTCTTGCAAGTGCTGTATAGAAGGAAAAGGAAAATGTACATGTCAAGACGAGTCGAACTCTTGCAAGTGTCCCATAGAAGAAAAAAGAAAATGTACATATCAGGATGAGTCAATAAACTACTAAGACTTGGCTATAAAAGCCTAGAATACCAAGAAATTCTAGAAGACAGAGAAAGATTAGAAGGTGAGATTACAAACGATTTAACAACAACTACTTATGTCTTAAATCTGCTAAAAACACAAGAAGACTTAAAAGTCATAATTTTGAGACTAGAGAAATTATAAATCTTGGGAGAAGATCCCGTAAAATATTAGGACTTAGATCAGATATACTGCAAGTTAGACATAATTAATCCATATCTAACAATCAAAGCTCAAGATTTTAAATATACAAATTGGAAAATAGAATAATGCAAAATGCACATCAAACCATTACTAGACTTAAAGCTTATTCAAAAATCAGTTTCAAGACATAGGAGCACAACTTTTATTATCAATAAAGGCACAAAACAAAAAAGAGGACAATCACAAATAATTTTTAAATATAGGAGATTAAATAACAACTACCATGAAGATGGCCACAAAATATTTGACAAAGAACAACTAATAAACAAAATACAACATTCACAGTGGTATTCAAAATTTGGCTTAAAATCTGAATTCTAGCAAGTAAGAATGCATCTAGAATCAATCAACTAGACAACGTTCACATGTCCTGAAGGACATTTTGAATGGTTATTCATGCCTTTTGGATTAAAGATAGCGCCACAAGTATTCAGAGAAAAATGGACACAATCTTTAGAGATGTAGCAGCATTTACTTGTGTATACATCGATGATATACTTATTTTCTCAAAAATAAAGATGGAACACTATGCACATTTACATATGGTATTTAACCTATTCGAAAAACACAAAGTAATAATCTCTAGAAAGAAAATGAAATTGATAACAAAGCACATAGATTTTTTTAAAAGCATAAATAGGACAAGGAAAAATATCTCTACAACCACATATAGCAAACAAAATCTTGGATTTTTCAGACAAAATAGAAGATACAAAGTTACTCAAGGCATTTCTTGGACTGTTGAACTATGCTAGACCATATCTTAAGGATATAGGAAAGATTTGTGGGGCAT
>JBAMHZ010000065.1:3572657-3583446 GCA_037177395.1 Alpinia galanga
CAATCTGAGACTTGCACATTGACTTTATCATAGATTACACGACATCGATTTTGGTACCAATAATCTTAACATAGATGATTAAAATCTAAATATTAACGAATAAAGGACGACTTTGACATTGAATAATCTTTTAAGAATGACACTACTGTAGAATCTGAACTGATCCGCTAAAGCTGCGAGCATTTTCTTAATTTATCCAGGTAATTAGTAGAGATTCGAAGGCTCCGATCTCTTCCAACTCTACTATTGAAGGAGCATTTTCGAAGAACCGTAGGACAGAACTGACCACCCCAAAAATTAGTTGAGCTGAAGATTCGATGCCAGAAAAAAAAAAATCCAAATATTATGAAACATCATGTTCCCTATTAGATTAAAACATCATGTTCTCCTCACATTTCCTCGATTATTTTTTTTATTTTCTTTCAAATTTTTTTTCTTTTTGAATTCTTTTTCTTCTTCGTTCCATCTTCCAAAGTAAACAGAGACTCAATCTGAGACTTGCACATTAACTTGATCGTAAATTACACGACATTGATTTTGTACCAACAATCTCAACACAGATGATTAAAGTCTAAATACTAACGGATAAAGTACGACTTTGGTGTTGAATAACTTTTTAAGGATAATACGATTGTAAAATCTGAACTGACCCGCTAAAGCTGCGAGCGCTTTCTTAATTTATCCAGATGGTTGATGGATATTCACTGGGACTCCAATCTCTTCCAGCTCCACTATTGAAGGAGTGTTCCAAAGAACTGTGGGATAGAATTGACCACCCCTAAGAATTAATTGAGCTGAAGATTCGGTGGTGCCAGAAAAAAAAAATCCAAATATTATGAAACATCATGTTCCCTGTTAGATTAAAACCCAAACATTATTATTCCTTATTAATTAGAAACAACACCCTAAGTGTTCCATAAAGATCAATACTCAAAATGTTACTATTATTTCTCACTAGTTGGAAAAAAAAACCAATTTAAAATGTTCAATTTATTTAAGAGAGAATGATGCAAATTAAGTATTATTTTTTAAAAGACTAAAGATTTTATAAGTGCATTGTGATATATAATAAGTCAATTTGATAGTTTTTAAATAGGCAATTGTGATGATAGAGTAGAAAATTTATTCGCTCATTTTAGGTATATAATTATTTCATTTCTCTAGAATGTTTTATTTTACATTTTGTTTTAGTTGACGTTTAAAAGTGGCATTAATCTCCGATATTAATTATTACTTTTTATCTTATAAATTTCCCTTGTGAGAATTGTTCTTTGTAGGAGACTTTCTATATCTTTATATTCTTTCTACTGCATCAGCTGTCCATGGAATAGGGAAAGAATTATCAATAATCATTAAAAACTTTAAAATAAGATATATCGACTGAAAACCATTAAAACCCTTCTTTAATACTTGATGCATACTCTACTAAGAGATTCATCCCTTTCTCAACGAATAGAAATTATGGTGAAAAGAATTAATTTATAGCGACGGAAACTAGCAATTGCCTCTTACCTCGCCAAAAGCACAGCTGTATTTCTTGAGTTGTTAAACCTATCAATTGCAAAACAAAACTTTGTTGTCAGTTGCTTCCTTTGGAGCAAATGTTTTCCATATTGTATGTAATTTAGAATTGTACGCTTCTACCCTTAAATATTGTTGGTACTGAGGTACCAAAATAAACTGTCCTCCTTGGGAGGTTCCATAACCACTCTCTAGGAACATCAATTGGACGACAACTAGTATCATGATCTGCAAATACCTGTATTGGACAATTGTTCTTAATTAGGGTACAGACAAATAAACAAAAGGGTATAATTCTACATGTCTACTATATTTACTAAACAGCCAAAGTACACTGATTCTACAAAACAATGCTTTACTCACCTCGTTGACCTGAAAATAGGTGCCATTGAGTGGAAAACTTCCTCGCATTGCTGTTCGACATGGTATCTGTTCATAATAATGTTTTTTCAACTTTCACATATTGCTGCACAAGTTCATTATTTTCTTGTTTTGAATCCGTAATCGGCATTAACTGCTAACTTCAAATGATTCACACTTTGTCAAGAGGAGAACAAGTGAGAAGAACAAGTAGCCAATACCAAAATTGTGCCTCGAACAGTTTGTGCTTCTGCTTCTTGTTTACTGTTGCAGGCAAAGCAAGTGGTTTTGTTGCACAATTTACCTGATTCCTGGGAGTTGCAGAGTACCTCTGGTGGTTCAATGGATTGTGGCGTCTCGCCTGTTTCATGTTCATGCTGATGTCAGTAATGTTGAATATTAGGTAGCATCAAAAAGTCAAGCTTCTTGCCTGGAGTCCATATAGCTAGAAGATATGATGAAGGATCATCAAATTCTCTTTGGTCCAACTGCTAGCAACTGAAAATATAAATTAACAGTAGACATTCATACAAATAATATTCATGGTTTAAATAGAACTCACTCCTTCCAGTAAAGGATGTGAATCTGGAAGCTTGTATCTGCAATAAGAAAACAAGCACGTTGTTGTGTTACAAACCCTTAAATATTCATTCATGGCACTTGTTATATGGAGAGCTAACATACACATGGTGCTCTGTTCGCAGCCGACTAATATTCTTGAGCTTCGGTGTTGGAATGGAAGCAACTTCTGGACTTAGTACCACTAATGCTTTTGATGTATCATCTGCAACTAATATATGTTCTTGCATATAGTCATGCAAGTAGTTGTTGAACTCTTCAAAGTTTAGATTAATAGTAGGGATTTCATCTGGATTTTCACAAAACATATCCTCTATTGCACTTTCTTCTGCTTCTATGTGCTCTGGTGTTGATGGCTCCTCAACAATTGGCTCACAGTTATTGCCATTACTTGTTTCTTTCGGGTCTTGGTTGAACTCGATTTGCGGTACTTGCATTGGTTGTAAATTGGATTTACAATTTTCATAGGAAGGAGACCTTGTGGAAATCGTCAAACTTTTCTCTTCTGGCCCTGGAAGTGCTAGTCTTGCACTGCAACATTCATCACATAAATTAGAGTCACAAATTAAATGTTTGGTAGTTCTTCCAATATTTGGTGCATGAGAAAAAAACATTCAGAAGAAAGTTTTAATGGAGGAATTATTACTTAAAATTATGGTTCCAACCCATATCATTTTCACTTCCATTTCATGACATATAAATAACTCAATGTGTATACTTGTGTTGGTCAATGGCTCAAAGCCACTTGACGTGAGAACATTGATCCTGATTATAGCCCCCAGGGCTAGCTCAGTTGGCAAGCGCACGGGGGTAATTTTTAAGTGGGAAAAGGTTAATTTATGGAGAGGTCATAACCTTAGGCCATTGACCGACGCTCTCCTTTGCGCTTGCCACCTGAGTTTCTAATTTACCCTCTCCTCAGTGGGGGCAGCTGAGGGGGGCTGTTATGGCGGTTCTACATTTTTTTTTAATTGATACTGATTATAACTTATTTTCTGCTATTAATACATATTTAATTGTCAAACTTTTGATGGGACTCAACTGGAATCCACGATTCAATATCTTTAACAAGCACATACTAACCTGGCGAATGCACTTGCAAAATGTTTGCATTCACCCCTCATTGGACATGAGTTGCAGTTTGGTTTGTTTTTTGTGCAGAAAACCTGAGCCAATCAAAAGGTTAAACATGCATTTATTATAAAGAAAAATCTCCACATCAGTCATACCTTTCCAAAAGTAATCATTTGATAGTGTAGTTCATATCTGCAAAATAAAAGTTATAACACGTGAAGCATAGGCACCAGTGTCTTGCATTAGTATGTTTTCAAAGAAAAACCAATTTTAGGAGTCTTCTATTGCTTACAAAGTTCGCTGATCAAGCTTACATAGCCGGGGCCAAAGATACTTTTGAATGCTGTCCTGGACTGGATACCTGTAAATATATGAACAAGCAATAAAAAATTTTATACAAAAATTAGTCGCTCCGTGCTAATAAAATACTTACATCTCTAGCAAATGCAATTGCAGGGACTCAGGCAGCGGTTGCAAGGGAACCCATCCCAACCTTACGCATATCCGGCCCACATTAGTATCAACCTTGTTTTCTCATATCAATAATCAGCCACTCATAGATCAATAAGATTTCATTGAAGCAGTAGATTAAGAATTACAACTTACAGGGAAGGCTAGATGTTGGAGTGTTAAAAGGCGTACACATTCAACACTTTTAAGTCCCAATCCATGTATGCTTAAGAGATAATCCCTGTATATAAAAAGGATTTTATCTCTCTTAATCATTCTAATGATACAAGTAAAGGAACTCTAATCCATCAAATGGGTCATGCTTTTCTTTAACTACTGGGAATGTACTTACTTTTTCCCAAAACATAACAATGGAGTTTGATTACAAGAAGTGTTAAAAGAAACAGCAGATTGTTATTAGATTCTCATAGGAAGCAATTTCATTTGTGTTTATCCAGCTCTACGGACTCCACATTATCATTTAGAATTTTATATGTTCAAAATTTATATAAGTGCTCATGTTCCTCACTTACATTAGTAAGGTGTACTGCAACAAATGTAGTGGGAAATTGTATCTTACTTTGCTTTGTGTGGTTCAACGTCCCTTAACCATTCAAGGTCAATGCTTCCATGATCATTCACCAGTCTATTGAGAAAATTCTGTATAAAAAGACATTAAACATAGGTGACAGATATTTTAAAAAAGTACCCAATCAAGATCTATCAAAGAATTGGTATATGGTCCAAAATGCATCAGAATGCAGCTAATAGAACAATGAATAGTAACAAATGTTCCAATACATTCAGTGTCAGACTAAACTTTATAATACCTTTATTTAGATTCCACATCAAATTCATTGAGATGCAGGTAAAAAACTCCTTAATCACCTGTGGCTGAGATAATTTTTCAATCTAGAGTACACAAAAGTATAGTTACTGTTAGGATCAATGTAACATTGACTAGATGACTGGGGGCGTGAATAATGCTTGACCTGAAAATACAAATCTCTCTCTCTAGCAATACCAAATGTAAGAGTTAAGTGCAACAAAATAAGAAATAAGAAAGTCAAATGCTAACAAGAGGAAATATGTAATTCAGAATCCCAGTTCCTACTTGATGATCTATGAACTCTTAAAGTGAGTCATCCCTCGAAAAGCTCACTATTCTTCTACTTGTCGGAGGTGATGAAACCTCATATCTACAAAAGATTAAATAAAAAAATGATAGCTGGGAGTAAAAAGGATTAAAGACTTAAAGATGTAATCCTTAAGTTCTAAGCATTAAAGGCTAATAAAATAAAACAAGACCTTTTGGAGCTTTGGAATGACTGAGAATTATTGTTTGTTCTTCTCTTTTGAGCTCCACTTTCCCCTTTGTTTATTAGCCTCTAAATCCATGCTTGGATAAGCTTCACCCAATTTTTTGTTAATGTTGATTGAAACATAGATCACAAAATAGTTATCTACAACTTGTAGCCTCCAACCAACTCATTGGCAATCTAGTCAACTGAAAACAATTCTATTTGACTCAAACCTCATCAGTCAAGTTCACTGGATAAAATCCTCTTCAAATGGTCTTATCTCCAAATTCAATTGGGAATCCAATTGACTGCCCAATCGACTCAATCCCAATAGTCGTGAATGGATTTGCATCATTCATTCTTTTCTAAACAATTCATGAATGTAACTTCTAGTCTATAGTCCATTTATGACTATAACTTATGAATAGTGATTCACTCTTTCCCTTCAGTCCTACCTATAAGCATAGCCATGTTTAAACCAACCATGATAGTGTGAAAATCAACTATGTACTGTATACTGGATAAGATTCTATTCGCGCGCAGTCCAGCCTGAGTTGACACAGCACATTAGTAGATTAGAATCAACTTCCAATTGATTGATCATCAACTACAACTCGAGAACACTATTCATGGTTGAGTTTTATACCTAAGTAAGAATCAACCTAAATCCCAAAGTAGAGGTGACTCGACTCTAAGAACTTATTTAAAAGTTTGCCTTTGCAGCTTCGCTTCATGTACAAAGCCATTTTTTGTTAAATCATAAGTCCTTCATATGCACCATGTCTTGTGTCATCTTTCACTCTTTCATTTATGTAGTTCACCTCCTTCAGTTGAATTGTCACATTGATGTTGCTTGTAATGTGGTCCCCCAAATGTCTCATGTCATCCTTCTCTAATCTCCAGCGGACTTTGACTCATCAAGCCACTCCAACTTGGCCGCACTAGGACATTATTCATGACTTAAATCTCGTAGTCACAAGCTTTGTCAGCTCCATCTATATCCCACTAAGTCACTGCATAACTTAACACACATCAAGAACACCCAGGCAAATCTAAATTAAACACTTTGTCCAACACATCAAAACATTTGATCGAACACGACCATATCAGACATAATTGCACTAACAGTTACTATGTGTAATTATAATGGCTACAAGATCCTTAAACATGCACATACAACTTTAAAGCACCATGAACATGTCATATACATAACACCAGAATGCAATAAAAATCTTAGGAAATGGACCGCAACTCTAGAATGCATAAGGATTCTATGGTAAATATACCAACTTAGGATGATCCAAGCATAAAAGCCAATGTTAAATTATTAGGGTTAACTTTGATAGAAATTTCATTTTTTAAGGTTATTTTGTGTCCAAATTTTACAATTCTACAAGTTCAACTAGAATGAAGCCTTGTAAATTTCTTTATGCAAAATTAATGAGAGCTCTTTTCTTTTCACTTCCTTTGAATGTTCTTCTACAAAGGTTTGAGATTTTAGGCTAATGGTGTTATTTTTGTCACTATTTGAGAAAGTATTCACGTCCATGTCAAGGTGATGCCCCATACCCAAAGGGGTAGTGATGGTTTTATTTGAAGATCCTTGGAGAAAAAGGCAATTGGTGACCATTATGTGCTTCAATAATCATGTTTGTGAACTTAGATCACTCCAATAACAAGATTTGAAAGCCTTGCATGGAGTCATATCTTTCAGGCAAAGACTTATAGAATGTGATTAATGGAGATCCAACCAAGGCACCTGAAAGTGATGGTCCAAATGCTCTAAAGCGTGCAAAATATCAAATGGAAATGTTAACTTTATATTGCTGAGACTTATCTCCCATGATATCTTTGAACACACAATTAGATATAAATTAGCTTTGAAGATTTGACCTACTCTTGATAGATGGTAATATGAAGTTGGCAGATCTTCAATTTTTAGAGGATGAGTTGACTAGAAAAATAATCCATCTTTGATGAGTTTGGTGAATCATCTTGCTTCTAATTGGCCAAGAGAAGTGATGAGTTTGAATCATCTTGCTTCAAAGTGGCCAATTCTCTTGGGGAAGTGATGAAGAAATGGATTTTTTAGCAAAAAGAAAGACTTCAGTAAGGGCAATAAAGAAAGTTAGATTCAATATCATAAAGTGTACTTCATCTTTATTACTTGGAATGTAAGAAAGAAAAGGTGAAAGTGCATGGATTCAGAGACACAAAAAATTTATTTCTAACAATGTTATATTTGATAAGGCTTACCACTCTTGTTGAGTGATATTTTGAATTGTGATAGTATAAACAATGAAGACAATAAAACTTATTGTTATATCTTGAAAAAAAATTAATTAAACATTATGAAGTGATTAAATTTTATTTATAATTGCTTCAGATTCAAATTCAAATTAAATTAGATAAGTTGGAATTAAACCAGATTAATTGATTTGACTTGGTTTAAATAAGTTAAGGCTGATGAGGTTAAATTAGATGATTTGGGTTGGTTCAATTATCTTGGTTTATATGGTTTAGGATTTTCAAAATGTTTATATATTTGAGAAGTTTAGGGTTAGGATTTATTCGAAGGTGTTTTCTTTATGTTGGCTTTCCTCCCTACCTTTCTCATAATCTTGCCTCATAACCATCACTTCGTGCCTTTTTTTTGTGGAAGCAATTGCGGCTCTTCTTTGAAGTTGCCACCATCCTGATGGAAGAAGCATTTTGTCTCTATCTATCCTAATCGATATTTTTGCTTCTAAGGGATATTATAATATATGAGTTTTAAGAATTCAGGAAATTATTTAGTTTACCTTTTCTAGAGGCACAGTTATAAGATAAGCCCTTTCTCGCAGTCCTTGTTTTTTACATTGTAGAGTTGAATCCATGCTTATATTGATTTATTACTTGTGTATCTAGTTATTAAGAGAGCATTAAAATGCTCTGGGTGATTGATGAGAATGTGAAATCCTTCAATTAAAGTGGGTTTTTCCTATTTGATTATATTTGACATTTTTCTTATGTATGATTAAAATTAACAAATCGTAATTATGAGACTAACCAAATATGTTATTTTAAAGTGGAAAATTTCAACAAAAAATAATGTATAATAGATATCTTGGGATATAGCAACAACCAGTCTTATCCCACTATATGAAGTCGGCTATATGAATTCTTCTACACCATTGAGCTTTATCCCTTATTATATCATCATCTATACTTAAATAAATTTTATCTTGTTTTATTGTTGCTTACCAAGTCTTTTTTGGACTTTCTCTTATTTGATATGCATATTTATCATAGTTTTACATTGTCTACCTGGATCATTTATTGGTTATTTAAGTACATGTTTGTACCATCTGAAATGTATCTCTCAGAATTTTTCCTCAATAAATGCAACTTTAATTTTCTCTCTAATGCACTCATTTCTTATTTTGCCCGTCCTTGTGTATCTACACATCCATTTTAACATCCTCAACTCTGCAACTCTCATCTTCTACTCATGTGCTTGAGTCATAGTTCCACATTCAGTGTCATATAACATAATAGGTCTAACGGTCATTTTGTAAAACTTCCCTTTAAATTTTAGAAGTATTTTACAATCACATAAGATATCCGACGCTCTCCTCTATTTTAATCATCCTATTTGTATTCTATGTAAAACATCTCTCATTCTCTCCATCATCTTGCAAAAGTAATCATAAATATTTAAAGCTCTCAGCTACAGACAACTTGTCATCTCCTATCTTTAACACTTGTCTTATTATGTTTAATATTGCTAAACTTAAATTTCATATATTTTGTCTTTACTCTATTAAGCCTAAAATCTTTCACTTCTAGTATTTTCCGCTAAGATTCTATTTTAGCATTTACTTTTTTATGTGTCTCATCTACCAAAACAATATTATTTACAAATAACATGCACTATAGTACTGTGTCTTGAATATATCCAGTGAGTTCGTTCATAATTAGTGTAAAAAGATAATGACTTAGAGTTGATCTTTGATGTCACCCTATTATTATTGAAACTGCTTCAGTTAATCCATCTCAAGTATTTACTCTGATCGTTACTTCTTCATATGTATCCTTAATTAGTTCAATAGATGTTATGCTAACACCTCTTTTTTAGAATTTTCCATATAATTTCTTTAAAGACTCTATTATAAGCTTTTTCTAAATTAATGAATACCATGTGTAGAGCTTGTTTTTCTCTTGATACTTTTCAATTAGTTGCATGAGAAGATATATATCTTCGATCGTCGACCTTCCAGGTATGAATCCAAATTAATTTTCAATAACTGTGATCTCCTTAATCTTTTTTCTATTACTCTTTTCCAAATTTTCATGGTATAACTCATTAGTTTAACACTTCTATAGTTTGCACAATTTTGTACGTCCCTCTTATTCTTATATAAGGGAATTACAATACTTACCCTCTATCGATCAAACATTTTTTTTATTTTCAATATCATATTAAATAATTTTGTGAGTTATTCAATACTTTATTCCCTATGTACTTCTATATCTCTATCTGAATATCGTCTGGTTCAATGACTTTTCCATTTTGTATCCTATTTAAAGCTTATTCTACTTTTAAAATTTGAATTCAACGATAAAAATTTAAATTTTTATACTCATTTGACTTACTTAAATTACCTAAGTTAAGTTAGTCACCTAAACCTTTATTAAAAAGTTGATGAAAATACATTTTCCATCACTCTTTTATTTCTCCATCATTTACTATTACCTTATTGCATTCATCTTTAATATATCTTATTTGAATAAGATCTTTTGTCTTTCTCTCTCACACTTTAACTATTCTATAATGTCTGTTTTCCCTTCTTTTATATCCAATTTTCGATATAACAGTTCAAAAGTTTCATTTTTAGCATCATTCACTGCTTTCTTAGCCTTTTTCTTGGCTATTATATATTTTAAGTTTTTCTCGTTCTTACAAATATATAATTCCTTGTAGGCTGTTCGTTTTTTCCTTCACTTCACCCGTACCTTCTCATTTCACCACTAAGATTTCTTACCTGATGGTGCATGCCCCTTTGACTCACTGAGTACACTCTTGATTACTATTTTTAATTTTGATATCATCTTATCCCATGTCGTATTAGGGTCACCGTGTATTTCACATAATACTTGTACTCTTACCTTCTCTTTAAATATATTATATTTCTCATCCTTTAACTTCTATCACTTAATTCTAGGAGTCGTATATATATTTTTTCTATTGATACTGTGCCTGAGGCGTATATCCAACGTTACTAACCTATGTTGGATAATTAAACTTTCTTTAGGAATGACCTTGCAATCTTTATAAATATTTTTATCCCTCTTCTTAACCATAAGAAAGTTAATTTGCGATTTATTATTCTCACTTTTGAACGTGACCAAGTGTTCTTCTCTTTTTTTAAAAAACATATTAGCTAGTATAAGGTCATATGTTATCGCAAAATTCAATATAGTTTTACCTTCTTTATTTCTTGTTCCAAATCTATAACCCTGTG
>JBAMHZ010000065.1:3593088-3604032 GCA_037177395.1 Alpinia galanga
TAAGATGTGTTACATGTTTGGTATTTTATTTTTCTTCTTTCTTTTAAATCTCTTACTAATTGTTTTCTAATAACGAAATCTCTCTTAATCTCTTTTCTCTATCAATCATGTCTTACTCTCTGCAATTGGATTCGAGGAGTATAAGAAGCATTTAGATATTTTATTTTTTCATGCATTCATTTTTATTGATCATCGTGGTTAAAAACTGTATATCATTTCTCAAGTACAGAATGACTCTATTTTGGACTTGGTATGTTGCACTATTATGACTCACTTGAAAAATAAGACTTTTAATTTTCTCAATCTGCAGGCTAAAACCCAAGTCTATCACAGGTTAATCAATCTTAACTCGCAATCCATACAGATTGATCTGTTTAAGTTTACGATGGATCTACATTGATAAATTTTAATTCAATTCATTTAAATTATTTAATTGGACGGACCAATAATTGACAGTTCTACTGCAACTAAATAAACAGCTTGTTTTTTTTTTCAACTTTGAGGTTAAGATTCATTTCAAGAATATCAGTGTGATTTAAGGTTTACTTGATTTCTGTTCTTAGTCGTATCAGATTTAAGGTTTACTTGATTTAAGATTCATTTATGTTGTCAGGAACTCTTGTTGACTCTGTTCAGTCTCCCTTTTCAGTTTTTCACCCATGCATTAATTGCTATGTCAGACATTGATAGAGCATCTGCAGCTAAATAAACAGTCACTAAATTGAATGAAGGGAACAACGACACGTATCATTCGTTTTTTTCAACTTTGAGGTTAAGATTCATTTATCAGTGTGATTTAAGGTTTACTTGATTTCTGTTCTTAGTCTTATCAGATTGCACTCAATGCTCCAGATTCTTCATACAGTTGAACCTACTTTGAAGTGATGACACAACTTTAAGGATTACTTGATTGCTGTTCTTAGTTCTTAGATTTTTCAAACACACTAATAATCTCAAACTTTCAATTTGACTTATGGAGTTTTTTGTTAAGTTTAAATTGTTATTTCACCTTAATAGATCTACACTACTTAAAATGCAAATGTTGTGTGGATGTATTAATGGTTTTTTTCGAATTCTATAAGTGCACTGGTGGTCTCTCACATGCATTTTGACCTATGAAGGCCCTACCAAGGTAAGATAGTAATTTTCACCTTAATGCATTTTACATTAATAGGTCTACAACAATCAAAACGAGAGGGGAGATTTTTTTTTTAAAGAGTAAGAGATGTATTAGTTCATATTTATGAGACTAGGTCCGTCTAGCGGTTTATTCTACACGAAAAGGTGAGCTGAAAATTTTACCAACATATTTTTAAAATAAATGAATATTTGACAATTACTAATTAAATTATTTATTATGGCTTTTATTTTTAAAATTTCAATAATATTAAAACTCAGTAGAATTTTATTGTGGCACATAGATTATGGTACTATTTATAAATTTATAGATATCCAAATTTGACCTGTGATATTAGACCTAGTAAATTGGATAACGGATTGAATTCGTGTTTAGACACGATCCAAAAATATTAATCTATATTTGATCTATTTAATTTTTCGTATCAATGGGTTTAATCTGAATACGAATCATTTAGTTTTTGATAGACACGACACGATCCGTTAGACATAAAAAATGCATATAAAATATATTGCAAGACATGATTCCAACTAATAGATCTAAAAAAAACTCATAATTATATAAAAATGTAATAACTTAATTAAGCAAAGTATAAAACAAAGTACCATACAAAATCCAAATTAATAGATAAAAAAAATTCATAAGTATACGATAATATAATAATTTAAGCAAATGAGCTTATAAAAAATTAACAAATTCTACCATTTATAAGTATACAAAAATATATAAGAGATTGGACATAAAAAAATTAGGCTAAATTTAATTGGACTGGATTCTTAACTTTCTTTTTAATATGTAGATTTTTTTTAAATAACAAAAGGTAAACAAATCTAAGATTAAGAGATAAGATACTGAAATGAATTTTTTTTTTAAGTGTTTAACCGATAGATATGAAATAAAAATGACTCCGAAAATGTACAATTCGTACACAAAAAACGGCAGAGCTTGTTCGTGTGTTTTCTCTTCGTGTCCAGATATACCAGGTGCACACACTGCGACAGTAACCGCACACCTCGAGGTGGTGGGTAACGATCGCCTTCCTTGGCGTGCGGGCGACAAGAGAGTAAGCCGCCGGCGCCCCTACCGTCGACGATACACGAGATGGATTACGGTTCCCTGATTTCCTTCTCGGTTGAGTAGGAAGACATTAACCATGCCCGCCGCCGCTGGCAGCCGGAAGTACTTCTTCTATGGCCACCACAAGCCCTCACAAAATCGTCCTGTCGTCCGCGGCGGCCTCTTCTCTAATCGAAAAGTTGTCTCTCCCGTCCCCGTTGACACCGCCGTCCGCCCTACCACTGACTTCCGTGAATCGGAATTTGATTGCCCTACCCAGCCGAGGCCGTCCTCTCCTTCTGTCCCTGCCATCGACCGTCGACTCTCACCTCTCGCTCGTTACATTCTCAACTCCCTCCGGCGTCACTCTCGCTGGTCGGCCGTCTTTTCCGATCTGCGCAAGCTTCGTCGTGTCCCCCCTGACCTCGTTGCCGAAGTCCTCCGTTCTCGCCCCCTTATCGATCCCTCCCTCTTCACCCGATTCTTTCATTGGGCCGGCAAGCAGAAGGGATTCCATCACACATTTGCATCGTATAATTCCCTCGCCTATGCCCTCGATGACGCCTCACGTCCTGCAGCCGCTGACCAACTCCCGGAGCTGATGCTCGCGCAGGGGAAACTGCCATCAGAGAAGCAGCTTGAGATCCTCGTTCGAATGCATGCTGATGCTGGTCGTGGCCTTCGGCTCTTCCACATCTACCGGAAAATGCGAGGTAAATTTGGTGTCAAACCTCGCATTTATCTCTACAATCGTATCTTGGATGCTTTAATTGCAACTGGGCATCTTGATCTTGCTCTTTCTGTGTATGATGACCTCAAGGTTGACGGTCTTAAGGAGGAAGCCATCACTTTCATAATCCTTGCTAAGGGATTCTGTCGTGCTGGAAGGATGAATGACCTTTTCCAACTACTTGAACGAATGAGATTGGAACTGTGCAAGCCGGATGTTTTTGCATACACTGCAATGATTAAGGTGCTAGATTCGAAGGGGAATATGGATGGTTGCTTGAGGTTATGGGAGGAAATGGTGAAAGATGGAGTAAAAGCTGATGTAATGGCATATTCGACAATGGTTTCAGGTCTGTCTAAAGTAGGAAAGATTGAAAAGGGCTATGAACTGTTTTTGGAGATGAAGAGGAAGGGGTTTGTGATTGACCCTGCTGTATATGGCTCATTGGTGAAGGGGTTTGTAGTAGAGGGCAGAGTTGGGGATGGTTGCCAGCTGTTGAACAATATGAACAATAATGGGTACCATGGAGATCTCTGTGTTTACAATTCCTTGATAAAGGGCCTATGTACTATTGGTAGAGTTCATAAGGCTCGTAAGCTTTTTCAACTTCTCATGAAAGAGGGTATCATCCCTAGCTCTGAAACTGTGATCCCTATGCTATCTGTCTATGCTGATTTAAGTGATAAGGCCAACTTTTTTCAATTAGCTGATCAGTTAGGGGCATTGAAATTGTCAATTTCAGATCTTATGGCTAACTTCTTTTCATCCTTCATCACAAATGCAGATAGAGAAATGAAAGCACTGGAGGTATTTGAAGAATTGAAAGCAAGAGGACACTGTTGTGTTGCTATTTATAATATTCTTATTGAATGCCTTCAAAGTATCAAGGATGTGAAACGTGCATTGGCCCTTTATAAGGAAATAAAGCATTCTGAAGTTCTTCAACCAGATTCTCGTACCTATTGCCTAATAATTTCATGTTTCATAGCAGAAGGACATATTAGAGAGGCATGTTCTTGTTACAACCTGATGAAGGAAAATTCTTGGACGCCTAGTGTTGAGGCTTACTGCTCGCTTGTGAATGGGCTATGCAAGAGTGGAGAGATCAATGCAGCTATCATCCTTGTCAAAGATTGTTTAGGAAATTTAACTAGTGGCCCTATGGAATTCAAGTATGCATTGACTCTTGTAAACACTTGCAGAGCAAAGAGTCCAGAGAAGGTGATAAAAATTTTGCATGAGATAATTGATCAAAACTGCCCGTTGGAAGATATTATATACTGTTCTATCATATATGGTTTCTGTAAATATGCAAGTTCAGAAGAGGCAAGAAAAGTTTTAGCAGAAATGAGAGACCAAAAGTTCCTTAAAGAGTCAAACTTTATAGTTTATGAGGAGTTACTTGATGGACACCTGAAGAAGGCTACTGCAGCTTTGGTGATCTCTGGCTTGAAGTTTTTTGGTCTTTAATCTAAGTTAGAATTCACAAATTATTTGGAATGACCATGGTGAATGGTTAAAGAAAACATCAGGTCTGTTATTTATATATTTTAGTCTACTTTGTTGTTTATATTTTTGATGGGATACTTCAGTGTTTTATCGTTGTAAAGTTTTGTTTTTTATGTTAATCATAACTCTGGCATTCTTAGGAGAAATATCTTTTGTGGTAATGAGGTTTAATATTTTGGCATCAGTAACAGTTTTGGTATCAACCTAAAATGGTACTATCTTGGTGCTGAGCCGTGACAACACAGTCCTACCATTTTGACATGGTTTTCAACTGGACTCACCCTCTTGATCACCTTCTATTTGGTTTGTTTACTTCATAAAACAGGAATATAATAACTTTGTAATTGAATGCATTAAATGTTTGTAGAAATAACTCAAAAAAGCAATCAAACATCTCAAGTAAAGATGCCAATGGATTGGATGCCAAATTTTTTTATTAACATTGGAACTTGGGCCATTTAAGGGGAGCTTTTGCGCAACGGTAAAGTTGCTGCCTTGTGACCTAGAGTTCATGGGTTTGAGTCTTAAAAACAGCCTCTTGCAGAACACGATATAATAGATCCTTCCTCGGGATCCCACATGGTGGGAGCTTCGTGCACCAGGCTGCCCCTTTTGGAACTTGAGCCGTTTAATTAAATGAGTACCTTATCAGATAAATATCTGTCGATGTCTTGAAAACAACTATCTGTGCTCACCTATATAACTAAATGTACACTGGGCAAGTAACCAAATTTGACTTAAACCAGTTGGGTAGCTAGCTGGTACCCGAGTAAATCTATACCTAAATTTCCTAATGGGAAGAGTGCATCAACCCCCTCAGCAATCAGATTCAAGTCATCGATGCACAACACGAAAGCTAATTTAAGCACACAAGTCCCAAATGCTAATGCATTCCATGGTTGTTACAACAGATGGCCAAAATCATGAATATAATATGGCAGTATATTATGTTTCATTAAATATGATATAATTAACATCATATATCATATATAATAACTCTTAGAATTTTATTATGTAGATCAATAAGAGATGTCATATTTATATCATTATCAATAGTATCATATTATTGTTATTATTCAATAAAATTATATTCTAGAATTGTTAGGTAATAAAAGATTACTAATCAAATTTATATGTACTATAACATTGATAAATAATAAACAATATCGATAATATGGAAGCAACAAATAACAAAAATATATCATAATAAATAACAATATCAAAATGTATAATAAATGTTAAAATCAAATTTTGTATTGCTAATTTTATAGTAAAATTTTCATATTCTAGGGCTTAGTTGGGACTTAAATCAGATCAGAACCATGGATTTCGCTCAATCAACTCTGAGAGCAATAAATGAGACGTTTGGTCTAGCTAGCAGCTGTTTATGAGCAGTGGCAAAGTTGAACTATTGCCCTTATGACCATCTTGAGTGGTACTGAAGTTGAGAAATTTAAATTTAAATTCAATAGAGCAAACAAGACTCTCACCCTCTTGTGTTAGTTAAATTGAAATTCCAATTGAGTAAATAAGACTCTCTCACCCTCTCATGTATGTTTAAATTAAAATTCAATAGAGTAAATATGACTCTCTCGCCCTCTCATGCTCGTTTACTAATATTAAAGTGGGGATTGACAAAAAGTTTGCTAAATCCTCAAGTTTTTCAAATCAACCTAATTTGGCCAAATTTTAACTAGGCTTATCTATTTCACTCTCAATTTAGCTAAATTTCAATTGTTCCAATCTATTTTCTAGTGGTTTCTAACTTATTTCTATTCAATTTCATTGAATTTTAAGTTTCTTTTGTACTTCTCCAATAATCTTTGTGAGATAATGATGCGAATTTGAAATTAGATCTCGCTTTATTAATTTTATTTAAAGTTTTTTTAGTAGAATCTCCAAATTAGGAGAAAGAGTTTTAAGGTACTTAGATAACTTTTCTAATTATTATGACTTCATATTTCCAAATCACAGCCAATTTATTTTCTAAATTGTCAAGTCAAGTGGATATATCTAAAGTCAGTTTTCTAAAAAAATTTCCAAATTAAGTTGGGTTAAAGCCTTGAAAAACAACCAAACTCCCCCTATGCAATTTACCTTTGTCTCAATAATATTTTCTTTTGATAAGTTTATTGTTTTGGAAGTTTGTTGCTTCATGTTCGTCACTTTCTATAGTCTAGTTCTACGTCAATTGGTTTAGAGTTGAATGTGATTCAGTCTTGATACAAGATTTTTGTCTTCTTATGTGTTCATGGCTTCCTATCTCTTCCAGAGAGTCCTTGTATTAAAGAAATCCTATGGCTCTTGAGAAAGTTATACAATCTAATCCTGTCCAAGGCACGACACACAATTGTTTAATACTTACTGCCTCTACAATTTTGCTAGATTTCCTAGTGTCACACTTTTTGCCCTCACCTCTAGCCATTGACCATCTACATAGTTGATCCTAGCACTACGTAATGCCACGTGAATTCATCCTTCGGTCTAACTAACCACCTGTTACAAAAGAAACTAATTGTTAAGCATGTTAGGTCGATGAATTTCATCAAGAATAGACTTTTGTCTTAAAATATAAACCTAATGAAAAACACAAACCCACCAACTCATTAAGTCGAATAGTAGCTATCCTGTATAGGATGAGGACAATGGTAATTGGATTTGAATGATTAAAGCATGTGTATCCTACATGGCCTAATTTTATTTTTAATCTTTCAAGATATTCAAGATGGAAGTCATCACCAGTTTGTAGATTTTGTCATTAGAGATGGTAACCTATTTAAGGGTACATCCCTTGCATTCCTCGAGGCTCGAGCCTTAGAGATTTCTTAGTTTGAGAATCACATTGGAGGAGTAGCAAGACATTTGGGAAAGATGTTGGTCATCTTTAGATTATTTTTATTGTCGTCTTTGAGACAAGATGATGGTCTAATTGTGCCACAATGGTATACTTGTCAAACAATCCTAAAACAAAAGTCTTTACATGTCGTTACTACATTCCCATGAATCTTGTAAAGACCCTAACATGGATTTTGTTCTAGGACTACCCAAAAGAATCAAAGTCATGACTCCATCTTGGTGGTAGTTGATAGATTCTCTCAAATGTCGCATTTCATCTCATGTAATAAAATAAATAATGCATCGTTTGTTGCCAAGTTGTTCCTCAAGTTGTTTGATCTCATAGTTTAGCCTCTTCAATAGTGTCAACCATGGATGTTAAGTTTCGAAATGCAATATGAAAATTGTTTGGAATCCAACTTAAATTGTTATCTGCATTTCACCCTAGACTGATGGTCAAATTGAAGGTTGTCAATTGTATTTGAGATAATATTTGGGTTTACTTATAACAATTATTTATATTGTTCTATTGTATCGTCTATAGGTCAAAAGCTCATCAAACAATTGATCTAATTCCATTACCTACCACTTCTCTCTTTTTTTTTTTTTAGAGTGCCAAGAGTTTTGTTAAACATATTAGAGAAATTCATGTTGATGTTAGGAGGAAAATTGTTCTAAGTTATAAGAATTATAAAGCACGTGCTAATGTACACTGTAAATGTAAACAATACAATGAAGTGACTTGTGTGTTGATTTAAACATTAGCGAATTTTCAATGTAGAGGACACATATTACCATAGTTTTGGGCTTTTCAACATCCTTGTTTGTTGGTTTATCTACAAATCATACTTGTAGGACTGATGTTCGGTCTGGAAGACAGTTCAAGTGTGGTTCAATATGGCTAGAGGAGAGGGATGAATAGCAGTGGCTTAGAAATAAAATTTTTTCTTGTACAATGAATGAAATCAAGCATTAGTATTCATAAGGTGTTTGTGTGTGAGTTAGTTGATCATGTCAAGGACTATTCACAACAAAAATATAATTGGGTTCCATAGGGTTTAAGTTTGTCTCATTTAATACAACCTGTAACAAAAACTTATATTTTCTCAATTCAGGCAATACATTGGGGAGCAGCATGGGTAGCATAGCAGAACTGGCAAAACAAGTAATGATTGCATGTGCCAAATAGTTTTGATTTGGGTATAATGAGCAGAATGAAAGGAACATAATTATAACTATATGTCACATGGTGATGAACTACCAGATGTTCTGTTTTTGATTTATGCTAGTAAGTTTCATTTAATTTCCATTTATGTTTCTTATCTTGAGGTTAATGTTATCCATCTTTATTTACTTGCTACATGGAGAACACGCTTTACATGTTTTGTTTTTGAACTTCCATTGGTAATTAATGAATTTGATGGTAGTTATTCCTGTAGAATTTTTTTTAGCATTGGCATCCTTTTATTTTGGATTGATTGCTTTAGCTATTCTATGAATTTCAACTAGATACATAATTTTTCTTTAGAGGACTTTCTTTTCTTTATTGACTGGGCAGAGTATTTCACTATTCTTTATGCACTTTAAGAGTATTTCAGATTGGAAAGTATTTTGTAGATATCATGAAAGCTTGTAAAGCAATGCCCCTATGATATGCCAGATAGTTCATCTTATTATGAATCATGTTTTTGAACATTTTAATTGTAGTATCATATGCGTAATTTTTTACTTAATAGTGCACAAATCTCAGTTGGTCACAAATTCTTAATGAATCTGAATATCCCTTGGACCCATTGTACTTCCCGAGTTAAGCAGCTCAAGCAAGTTCAGTCCCAATCACCGGGTTACTGTGTTGGGTGTAGAAGGAATTTTGTGTGGCACCACAATTGCTTGCTTTGTTTTCTTGAGTCCAAACACTAAGCCAACTTGTCTGGAGGCATTCCAGCAAATGCCTTCAGTATTAAAACTGAGAACCAATTTAATTTTTTTTCCTTCTGCCTCGTTCCTTCAGTTTGAATTCATCAACCTTGTACAGATAAACCATGGTCCTGCATATTTTCTCCCTCTCTGATAAGGTGTGCTGATACAAAGTCTCAGAGAGAAATACGATTTTACCCTGCTAAATGCTAATGCTTTATATTTCAGTATTAAGCCTTGGTAATAATTCAGAATCTTAGGGAAGCCAAGATTATGTACTTCTGGAAAATGAATTAAAAGGTCATCTACCCAGATAAAGTTTGATAGTCTTACTATTGCTGCTTTGCTTTGCCATTTTCTATCAGAAACTTAGAAGCCATGGGATTCCAATTGCTGTTTATGGAGCGAGCCAGTACAAGACAAGCCACGCTGAAGAGAAGAAATGGACTGCACAGTCGCAGAAAAGTGGAAATACTAGATTCCTTATAAAGATTGCTTTTTCTTCTCTCTTATTTGTATTCTTTTCTCCATCATTGTTTGTTTTTTCTATGGCTTCCTACTACAGCATTTATACTCGTCGGTGCTGATAGCTAAAAATGGTCATACTCTACGGGAGGATTGCTGAACCTTTTGCTTGGGGATTCTCGAGTTCTACAGCTGAATTGTTGGCATTCTCTGGGTTTCCTCCAAGCATTAATATTGCATTAAGACTTATGTTCCTCCAAAGAATTGTTTGATAATAGGCCTGGTACGTATTGGTCTAACGAAGATTAGCGATCACCTTTATAAGTTAGTGGTTGCTAAATGCTATGTAATTTTATTGTCTTATTTTTATATTTTATCGGGCATTTTAATTTGATTTAGTACTATACTTGATACCGAGAGAGAAAGGGGCTGACTTAGCCTACGAGTGGAGGAGTTCGCAGGAAATGAACTGGGCTAAAGAGAGTTCAAGACCCAGGAAGCAAAAGCATGAGAGTCAGGCGCAGGAGGTACAGTAAAAATCGGAAGACCTAGGAACAGGCGCAGGAGGTACAGTAGAAATCGGAAGACCTAGGAAGCAGAAGCATAAGGAGTCAGTCGCAGAAGGAGTCGAGAGATCTAGGAAGCGTTAAAGCGGAACTAGGAAGAGTTGGCCACAGGAGTCGGGAACCTGGGGACTATTGGAGGAATCCCTGATAGCGGATGTTACATCTTGTCCCCTAACAGCCTCTCTTGATGACTCTTGGACATCTGACATACCATATGAAGATTCTTTACCGAGGTTATCCTCTAACGACTTAATAAGGGATGGTACGAGCGGATAACTCGAATGAATGAAGAATCTCCGAGATACTATATAATGATAGGTTGAGGTAACGGAATGTTCTTTGGGTACTTCTTAGCTATTGAAACTTTCTACATTCATTTTTCCTCATCTTCCTTATCTGACTTGGAAATTGAAGGGTTGTAAATTGGAGCACTAGTGATAGTCTTATTTGTATTAACTTTGGCAGATTGAGGATTACTATTGTGGCTATGAAAATCCTATCTCTCTCGAAGACTTAACGAAAGGTATCAAAAAAATGATCGCATTAATACTGATTTGAGTAGAAGCCTTTACGAATGAATGCAGGAATATTGCTTTGTGCAATTGTGATGCAACTAGACTAGTGATCTCTAAATGGAGATATTTCAAGCCTCCGTGTTGATAAGTACATGAGAATTTATTTATAATGGGTAGGAGTCAATTCTCAAACAAGTCATAATTTTAGGCCAT
>JBAMHZ010000065.1:3611239-3626116 GCA_037177395.1 Alpinia galanga
ACGCCTCAATGGAAGGGGAACTTGAAGCGTACAAAAGGATAATTGGCTCTAGAGTGAAGATAAACGCTATAAATAGAAGAAGTAGAGGTGAAGAGAATTGGGCGCGAAACCCTAAAAAAATAGAGGTGGCGGGCAATGTGGTAAGAGCAAGAAAGTGCAGAAATACACAACCTTGTCAAGAAAGAGGCATGTGGTAGATGAGAAGTCAAACAATTTAACGTCAGATATGTATATTCATTCGTCTGGATATTTGAGAGGGGTGGAATATAATGTGGGTCTAAACTAGGGAACCCACGAAGGGAATAAGCCTCACTAGGTAGCCGTATATAAGACTAAAGAAGAAGGGAAGTGTAAAAAGCATAAGTCCCTCTAGTCAGGAGAGAGAGCTACCCTAGTCGGGAGAGAGGGCTACCCTGGAAGCGTAGAAGGCCTAAGTCCCTCTAGTCGGGAGAAAGAGATACCCGGGAAGCATGGAAGGCCTAAGTCCCTCTAGTTGGGAGAGATGCCTACCCTAGAAATGTAAAAGGTCTAAGTTCCTTTAATCAGGAGGAAAGGCTACCTGAGAAGTGTGGAAGGCCTAAATCTCTCTAGTCAAGAGGAAGGGCTACCCGAGAAGCATGGAAAGTCTAAGTCCCTCTAGTTAGGAGAGAGGGCTACCCTGGAAGTGTAAAAGGCCTAAGTCCCTCTAGTCGAGAGAGAATTACTTTGGAAGTATAGTAGGTCTGAGCGAATCAAACCTAAAGAAAAGAACCTGAGGGGCCTAGGGCCCTAGCTCAGGGAGGAAACTTTCTTTACGCAGGTTGCTCCTTTCAACTATCTCTGTAAGTAACAACCTCGGCCAATGTTGGCACACCACGTGGAGATTCCTAGCAGAGAATGTCCCCTAATGGCATACTAAGAAGCATCGGCAGAATGCATGATGGAGAGAAGAGAAAACCTTGGAGATACTATAAAAAACAAGGAGAGATAAAGAAGAGGAGGAATGGCAATCGGAGAGGAAAAAAAATCATTCTAAAATATCTTTTTTCTTCTTTTACTTTTCTCTTCACCCACCTGTCTAACTTATATCGGAAGGTTATTAGCTGGATCACTGACGACCAACTAACGTATGTTAATTTTAATAGAATTTTAGTAAGGATACTGCTATAGTCATAAGAATCCATCTTCTTTTTTTTTTTTTAAAGCACGGCTAGAAGGGCATGAAAAAAATGACTGCATAATATAACATGTTTAATAAACTGACAAGAGATTCTACATGATAGATCACTCTCTCGGCCAGAGCCCAAGATCGAGTACTGAGCATGCACATAATTTCTGAAAGATACACCACAATTATTAAATTAAAAAATGTAGTATATCATCCTAAGGCGCCATGTGATGCCTATGACATATTGACTAAGCTTAAGGATTTGTGTGGGAAAAATATTCATTGGGAAATGATATGAGGTTCCTTGTCTTCTTTAGTAGTTGGATGGTTAATTCTAGATCTCTCGAGAAGCATATTGGGTGGAATTTCATGATGGAAGATGTTGAGAGAAGTTGAGAGTGAAATTTGGATAAAGGTCAAGGGTAAAGTTCTTGTGTACAGAGCCACTAAAGGTAGAAGTCCAAACCTAAAGGTAAGGAACACTTTGTTCGTCCCTTCTTTGGCGTCGAGAAGGAAAAAGTAAAGACACCTAAAGCCGTGGAGGAAGGTTAGATGTCATGCTTCCATTGTGGGAAGCCAAGTCCCTAGAGATGCAATTATAAGGATTCCCTTGCCTTGCAGAGATGAAACAGCAGAAAATCTCCAATGTTTCTACTTTAAATATTCAATCCCTCTCTCTAATCTATATCATACGTATTTGTTGCTAGATGTGGCATTCATACATGTATAGTTATGCAGAGGCTTGGGGGGATCAAGGAAACACATTGCAGTAGAGGTGGACCTACTTGTGGGCAACCATCACAAAGGTTGTGATTGCAATTGTAGAATCATATGATTTCTCTTTGCCCTCTGGGATGATTTTGGAACTAGAAAAATTTTATTTGATTTTTTTGTGCAACTAGGAACATAATTTAAGAAGCTCAACCTTGCTTATCTTAATATTTGAGGTTTCAACACTTGTGTCAAACATTTAGCCAGAGGTACTACTTTTATCACTCCAAGAGAGCAAAGTGTTTATTTCTTGCCATATGGTATTTCTTGAGAAGCAATTCATTAGGAAACAAAATGAACTTATAAAAATTCACGATAAACCACAAACAAGCATCTGTTGAGAGACTGGTTGAGAAACAAACACCAAGAGTTGTGATAGCTTCAATAATCGGAAACACAAGGGCCATATAGGTCCGACAAAATTCACAGGGAGCCTGAGAGATGAAATGGAAGTCTCCTCGCGCTAGTATGCTCCTCTATGAGGATTCCGATCCTGCAACCTACAAAGAAAGAAATATTTGATATCAAATCTGAGAAATAACTTGAGGCCATGAAATCCAAGATGAAATGGATTATATGCCACATTCTTAAAATCTTCAATGACTCTTGCAACAAGTCAACTAAATCATGTGTTTACTATACAATTCTACTTCCAAATAGCCCCAGATATTACCACGTTCCGATGAATGCTTTCTAACAAGCTGAAATGTGAACTAGATGTACAACTCCTATTCACCATTTAAGGTTTTCTCAAGGCAGATGCTGCCCCCATAACCACAGCCATTACAAGACCAAGACCAGCTCCAAGTGATGCACCAATTGCAGCAGCTGTGGCACCGGTTTCCTTTTCCTGAGAGCCTTTCATTGCATGGATAGACTTCTCCTGCTCCCTTGCCAACTCCAATGAAAACCTCTCCTTTGTAAGTTCCTGTTTCCCAATCAAGCATAGAAATTCAACAAAAGTGTCCGCATTATACAAGTAGTTAATCAGTAATCAAACAGGTAAAACACTGCAAATCAGTTCACACAATTCTTATTCTACCCAGCTCTGAAATCATTTCCAGAGGGCTGAAACGTTCAAAAATCCAGCTCAACCGGAAGTATTCCAGGACTGGATTGCTGCTGTTTCCTAGGTTGACAAATGAAACCATACTATCCCTCATGCATTTATAGCAGTTACATGATAAGGTAAAATGAACACTGACCTGGAATGCCATCTCTTCATTGCTAGCAAGAACACGGTGTATGAGTCGGCGAAATTCAGATATACCTTCAACAGGCATTACTGCACTTCTCTTTCGGAATGATATCCGAGCAAGCTTAACTGGAATCCATTTGACCTTTCGGTTAGCTTCCATATCCAAGTCATCATCTATAGAACGTAAAGACTGCAGACCACTATAAGTTGGTGTTATGAAAGGACAGGAATTCACAACTACAGTCATGTCGCGAGGTGCTTGATATGCCTCAATTGCTGAATTGATTAGCATATTCTGCTGATGGGCACTGACAGAGAATTTGTTAGTGATGGCTAGAACCCAAGGGATACCACAAACCTTAACCTCATTCAAAAGAAGCGACATGGCTGGAAAAGAAGTTTCTGTATCATGCCATCTTGGTACTGTACTTGATAAATTATGCACAAGGACAATCAGATCTGTTTTTCTACTGAGGTCACAAACACCTTCCAATTCTTTCCCAAAACTAAATACTTCCTTTTGCAGTTCCTACAGCCAAAATTGGTTCTGATTTCAGAATTTGAAAATCATCCCATTTCAGTCATGATAAAGAAAGCTAAATGTTTAATACGAAGGTTGCAGAATAGAGGTGGCAAATGGATGTTGTCAGCACATTAATTGGTACGATTCACATAACTAGAACAACAGGGCAGAAAGATGCTACAAAAGCATGAAACATTGAAGATTTACAAATCCTTGGATAAGTACTCCCTATCATTGCTACACCGTAAGTAATCACTATCAGCTCTTGACGTCAGGCTAATATTTGAGAAAACAATAAACTAAAATGTTGAGAAACAGAGTTAGTGCAGTGATATTCGAGCAGAAAATCCAGAACAGATCAAGTAGCATCAGTGTAGTACAGTACATTTTTGCAGTGCCTACAGGCTAGCTTAGAAAACTCCAGTTTGGCATCTAGCCTTCTTTTTGCCTTTTAAAAGGATTGAATAGAATTTTTAAAACTAGAAAACACTGGCTCTGCTGGCTCTTCCTCTGATGCTTTTAACTTCAAGTATCTTAGGAAATCTATGCAATTATTTTGCTAAAAGATTTGTTGATCCATGCAAGTATTTTGCTATCAGTGTTGATTCATGCAACTATTTTGCCATGCAAAAAAAGGTTGGTCGCTAATTAACAACTTCTGACTTAAAAGAGGATCTTAGTTGGTCCAGAACTACAATCACCCGGTGTTAATTGATTATTCATAATGACTTCTCACAGAAAAAGTTCCATTGTAATATTTAGAAAGGTCCATAGGGAGTAATGTTTAGAAAGGTACCTGCAGGCTTATTCCAACAGAATCCAAGTAGCATACTCCACCTTCTACAACTTTATGAACATCCATATCTGAGTAGACAATATCAAGATTTGCTCTGTTCCTCTGTCTACTCAGATCCAGCAATGCTCTAAATAAACTAGTCTTTCCAGAACCCTGTAAGCCTTCAGTGATCAGTTCAGAGCCATAAAAATCTATAATAGAATAAAAAAATATCTAGCATGCAAAATATGATACCTCCAACCCAAGTAATCGCACTCTTCGTGTTCTGACATGTACCTCTTTGGAGACTGTAAAGAAGTCGCTAGTGCAGTATAAAACAAAGTTGTTCAAGCCATCACTACACGTATTTCTGTCTTCAAACAGAGAGCCAATTTCATAGTCTGGATCTGAGCTGGTATGCTCTGCAATTGAGTTGAATCGCAAAGAATGATTTACAACTGAAAATTTTGGTGGATGTTTTAGAGGTCGACTAATTAAGATCCGCATCTCTTGTGTCTGTGGATGAATCCCATCATTTGTTGAGCATAGCAGCATTGAAGGTAAGGTTTCCACTGTTGTTGAATACCTGTTATCAAATACAATTGTGTTGTCAAGAAAGAAAAATTATAATGAAACGTAGGTTACCTCAGTAATAGAATTGGAAATTATAAAGCGCCACCAAAAAGAACCAATTAGAATTTTCCATCAAAAAGGTGTTGGTATATTTTTTTCTTTTGCAAAAAAACATGTAGAAAGACATACGAAACTCATTGAACTTTACATATGGGATAAACTACAAAGCATGCTCAAGAAAAAAGAAAAGAATAAAGAGGTGGAAATAGAAAAACGTGAGGAAACAAAAGACAGTAGCAAAAAAAGTTAGTCAAGAGGAGTCTTGTTTCCTATATATTACACTTAACCTTCATTCTGCTTATAGTGGACGTCCACGTGCACCACAAGCAACAAAATCAAATACATTATATATGTTCTACTCTTCCACCATTCCATTACCTGAATGATCTTCTTTCACCCTGTGGGCCTGCCAAATAAAAAGGGAAAAAAGATACGAAAACTTGTAGCATGTATCAGGAGTGGGGAGCTTTAAGTCAAAATAAGTCAAACTGGAGTGTCAAATAGCCCAATTAAGAATCAACTTTGGTTAGGAATTAGGATACCAATCAATAAGCAAATATGAACAAGACAGCCAAGGAACAAATCCTCAAAAATAGGCAATTAATGATCATGTTATATGAATATGAATATAAAAAAAATTAAAAATTGCTTGTTGACAAGTTTATCAGTCAAAATCCAAAAAGGAACCAGACAAGGGAAAACCAACTTTAGTTGTTGCCTCAAACATAAGCCAATAATGGAAATGTTATATGGATTTATGAATATTTTTATCAAATGATTACTTTTATATATGAGATAATCCATAACACACCATATTAACCTACTAAGTAATTAATTTTTAAACCAAAAAGTTTGAAATAGAAGTCAAGATAATACCAGCTTCCATTTACTTGAGCTTGTACAAGTGTGCAATGGTGAAGCCCATGTCCCACAATATTAACTTTCATTGGCTGTGTGTGTTTATCACCAGGAATTCCAGTCCAACCAAGAGGAAGAATAGAAGTTGCAATTTGGATACGAGGAGGCTCCACAATATGACCAAACTCTACAGCACCAGGAGCTGCCAAGCCGAGTAATTGGTGTGGATGCGGAAACTGTGGTAACTGCTCCATCCCTAGAAAGGGAGGAACATTTACACACATACACATGTCATATAACCTGCCAAAGAAAACAAATTAAGATATTCATTTTTTGCTCAAATTTACAATGATGCACTTGACAAACTAAACTATGATAAGAGTTTCCCACTGCATGCACCCAAGGCTGCATTCACCCAAGACTAGAGCAACCATCCAAAAAAAGAAAAACATGATGAACCACAGTCAGTTCATCATTGAGAATATATGCCTGAAATAATACTTCCAACTTCCCTTCAAGGATGATTCTAACAGCTTCTGGTTTTGTGAATTGTGGGTCAAGGTCAAATAGATGTTTATTGAACCAAAACTAAACATGAAAAGGAACATGTGAGTGTGCACTGTGTATCCCAAAGGATAATCACCACTATGCAATTTATGATAAAGTAGATAAGACTATTTAATAGTCTCTCAATCGCCAAAACTCCCTTAATAAACATCTCAATGACTCAAACTGTGAAATGGCTTCTGGGGCAGGATTGAAGTGATCCATTGTGAGGCAAGTGTATCCCAAGAGATCTATTTTACCGATAGAGGATTAGTCAGACCATGGAATTGGTTCACTCATTTGATGGCATAATACAACACTTGAGTAGCAATCCAGCATTTCCTTGACCTTATCTAAAGCCATTTCCAATTCTAGGATTGTTGCATTGTTAAATTGTATAATTGTGCAGCAAACAAATCTCCAGAAACATCCTCAACATGTAGAGAACCCTGAAACTGAAGTGAATTTATACAAGAAATATGTTTAAATTATGAGGAAATATCAGAATAACCTAAATTTATTATTAAGATTGACAAAAAAAAACACTAAAGAATACCGAGAAACATTCCTAGTGGTCTGATTCAACAACACATTAGTCAGGAGGCCCCTTATAGTATGTGCAGAAAAACATGAAAAAAAAGATCTTACAGATAAAGCAATTCTTACTTCTGGAAGCGAGACCTATATGACTTCATAGAATGTGATTGAAAGCGCTCCCTCAATTCTGTTATAACAGACCTAACCTGCAAATGCCTTTCCCAGGGCAGAGTAATCAGAATGAGTAGCTAGAGTTTGCTATTATTAAGTTAAATGGGAAAAAAAAAAACACTAGAAACAAGAATACTGTCAGACAATCACACAAACTCATGGACAATGTGTACGCTCGTACCGATATCAATTTCGAGTACTCTGCATCAGAAAGTGACTCAACCGATGAACTTCCTAACAAGTAGAGCTGGTAGAAAACATCAAGGTAGTTATTCGAGTTAGAAGATGTTTACTTGTAATGGTCTGCTCATCTAAAAGTAAAAAAGGAAGAACAGTTATGTGAATGTACCAGAGCATAGTAGTACATAATATGGAAACAAGTGATTACTTACTAAAGCATAAAGATAAAGCAAAATATCTAAAATAATGCAAGTTAGGTTTGAAAATGGATAAGAGAATATCTCCCTTTTAGTGCGTTCCTTGAGAGGCAACTGAATCAGTAATATACTAAAGTCTCCAGAAGTCATGAACTTTTAATAGGATCTTCAGAAATATCTCAAATAATGGGAGACTTCTGCAATATATATTGTTATATACAAGTGTTCAGATACCAGTTACCCTCTCAATGAAGAGATGCTGGTGTTCCACCAGGGATGACTCCCAAACTACAACAATGTGGTATCCAACTTGATAATGGAGGAAATAAGTAGGAAAAGTATGAAGACATAATTGATTGGCAGAATCAAGCTAACCAATGTCAAGGAACAAGTCTGTATAACCAGCCAAAGAGCCTGTCAAAAAAACATTATGATGGTTTATGGATGAACTGATGCATTGATCCACCTGTACTATCTTCTTATATCTGAATCTGGCTTTTAATGTCCACTTTATGCCTGTTGACTACTGGTTTGCTCAATTCAGAATAGTGGGCAGTGTCTGAATAAAATAAGATTTATTCAGACTTCAGTATATGATGAGTAAAACCCTAGTAGACAACCTTTTCAAGACCAGATCTTCAAATTATGACCTATGAAACTCTGGCATGCATATGAAGTTCTTGTTGGTCATCATGGTTTATTGCAGAGAATAAGATATATAAACACACCTGCCATTCTACAGCCTGCTGGTTAAACATATCTGACACATACTAACAAGTAAAAAAAAAAAGACATTGCCTACCAAACACTAAAATAAGATGGCATAAAGTATATCCAAATGTTATAGTGCAACTCAATATCCTCATACCAACTCTTGACCAAAGAAATCACAACAGAAACATTTTCCCCATGGTTTGTCCATATATTTTACTAAGAACATCGTAATCATAGTGCAAAAAATCATCAACTAGATCATGTAACGTAAATTTTTTTTGTACCACTACAACCATAGTAAAATTCAACTTTGTCCACACCAGGAGCACAAGGAAAAACATCTCAAGACTAACTCTGACCCTAGCATCCCTCAACCAATTGATCTCTATCATGCAGGTGCTCATTGTCCTAGAATGACACTGTTGTACTAAAATTAAAAAGTGTTGACACATTACTAATTTTGGTCATAGATTAAGGATTCGAAGTTGCATCTTATAATGAACTCTTTTTTCCATTTTACCTTTTTGCTACCTCCATCTTGTAAATATCACCATTTTTGAATGTGATACACATAACACACACACATATGTATGTATGTATGTATATGTATTACCATGTTGGTCAACAATCAAAACTCAAAAGAAGCCCATAGTTTAAGAACAATGCAACTAACGAAACCCCATAAAAAATCATGGATGGGTGAGTAAAACTTTATAGATAAAAGTACAAAAGAGGCAAAAATTGATAGGACAACCTATAAATATTTGCTTGACTGAGAAGAGTCCTTTTTTTCATTTATTGTAGCCATGTGGGAAAAGAATCCAGTCTACCCCAGAAGTCCACTTTGTCAAAGCATTAGTTAGAAAAGCACATAACTAAAGCCAATGTTGCTTTTTGCATATGTGATGTGCTGTTGTTACCAAAAGGATGATTCACAGAAATTTTTCATATGCTCATCAGTTATCTCAAAATTTCAAACACACAAGTAAACTTGCAACGTAGTGGTCTTGAATATAGTCTGCATAACCTACGTCAGTCTACATCCTACTTTGATCAATGTGCAGAAAATGGAGTCATGACTACCCAACTTTGTCAAATTTGGTCACAGATAGTGTAATAACTTTTTGAAAGTTTTCTAAAACATCCATAGGAACAAGATAGAAGTAACTGCATAACAACTTATAATAATGTTACAAAAAAAATTGGAATCAAGCAAAAGCATAACTGGCTATGTCTACATAACTTTTGAAAGGTCAGATTCTGTATTCAAGGTATCTTCTAGATATGAGCATACATGATAAACTTCAATGCAGACTCATGAATCTAATATTAACGACCTTTGATCCCGAACAGTATATGAAAATGAAATTATGCAACTGGTCAGGTCCCATTCAGGCAATATTGCAACATCTTTTAGCGTACAAGCAAGGAAATTCTATCTTCAAAATTCAATAATAACGTATCATCCTACAGTGAGAAATATGTCTGCAAAATTGACTAATACTCTTATATGAGCAAGCAAATTCTGTTTTCTTTCACTGTATCTAGAATTCCTAGTAATGATGCTTCCAAAGGTGACAATTTAAAACTAACTGACAAAACCTTCTTATTATATATTTGATTATAAGGTTAGCTTAAAGAAGAGAAGAACAGATAGCTGAATGTGGATACCTGTCCAAAAGGTACATAAGAAGGCAAAGAAGGAACTCTATGCCACCGCCTTGACTCCCCGACTTTTGCACTGTTTTTCCTAGTTACATGGCTGTCATTTGCAACAGTCCTATCGGGATCAAGAGGAGTCAAAGAAATCCCATCAAGATCCTCCTGGATTTCCAAAGACTCAGGTTCTGGATCAGTTATGCCAAATGTAGGTGGGGAGCTACAATTTTCAAGTGACGACACAGATCCATTCTCATTTCCTGCTTTCTTGAATACATTTAGATGCTTATGAACAGCCACCAAGGGAACAAGATTTTTGAGCCTCCATATTGAAGTCTGAACAGGGCCAACTCCAAGGACTAATTCTTCCCCATCATTTATTTTGCCCTTTTGAAAGGTTGACCAACTTGTCTCTCCTTCATAGTTTGAACCATCAGAATCTTCATGTAAAGATGACTGCTGAACTTGTGTGTTATAATGATGAAAATATGCAGGAGACAAGATCCGTGGAACCAAATCTTCAGGAATGCAGTATGTTTTGAAATAGCCTTGCCACCCTTTCTGATGGACATAACTAGAATCATGTAAAAAGACATCATAAATGTATTGTAGTGAGGTTAGCATGGTTGCAAATAACAAACTTAGCCAAATAAGAAACTACCACGAAAGCTCCCCCAATCTAGACGATCAAAATTCAAACCAAAAATATATTCTACACAGTTGAATGAACGAACATACTCTCTCAAAGCAGCATTACCGACAGGTGGTTGAGAGAAAGTGATACATTTCACAGGAACTTTCTCGTGCTCTTTAGCTAGAGAAGATGATGCAAGAATTCTCAAAATTGCAAGTGTAGACAGTACAGCTACCTGGCATTATAAAGAGAGCCCTCAGAAGACAAGAAATAACACTCATATTAGTAAACGAAGAGGTAATACAAGTAGAGGACAATTAACATCACTTACAGCTCCACCAAGTGAATGCCCGCAGAGGACAAGCTTACGATTTTTTTTCTGAGCAAGTTTATACAACTCCAACGCTGGAATCCCTTTAGCACGCCCCAAGAACCCCTGTAAGAAAAATAGGGGAAAACTGTTACCTAACAGTAAGTTTCAGACAAAAACTTTAATTTGGATCAATTGAAGGGATTACAATCTATGTTAACAATATTCTAAAGTAAATTTAATCAGAAACTCACCCTATGAGCGGCAGGCTTTGGACGTTCTCTCAATTGCTTCCATTTTGCTTGAATTGGCTTCCCAAGGTTTACATCAATCTTCTTTTCCCTGTCAGCTTGTTCAGATTCAATATCACTCAAATAATCCACAACATCATCCTCGTGGAATATGGCTCCCTGAAGTATATTTACATCAGCTATGACATCTCTAAAAGAGTGATGAAAGATCAGTAACTTTTGAGTTTTTCTTTGAAATTTCAGGAACTTTAGAATATTATGTTTTTGCTTACTTGTATTGTTTTGTCCCGATGAATGAAGCATAAATGGTATCCCCTGCCTCAGCTAATAGGTATCTAACAGACAGAAGGAGATACACAAATAATCAAATAAAACATAAACGCATTTTATTAAACTTGATTGGACTGCCACTTATCCAAAAGCCTAAGCTATTAGAAAGGAACATATTTACATTAACAATACTCCCCCCACTAGTGTGGGTGGTGAACTTGATTAAACTAACCCAAACAACAACAAGTGCATTCATTCAACTTGGAACATTTTCTAAATTGTTGTGACTGGAAAAATTCAGACACAAGACTTCTCGTTATGCTATCTTAAATTAAACTGAATGACCACTATCCAGAAGCAAAGAATTAAGATGTCAGAAAGGAATAAGTATACATATTCACATTCTTACGTTGACAACATTAATGCAATACCACCTTAGACAAAGTCTCACTCAGAGAATCAGAATTATCAAAGAGAATTTTATTTGTCAAAAGATGATTTAACATTGGAGAATTAGACTCCTTTTAATGGCTCCAACCTAAAGAAAGTAGGAAATAATCAAAATACAAAATAGGAAAGAAACTAATCTAAATTAAGCTTCTAGAAAAACAATCATACAATCAAAAATATAACACAAAAAAAACTATTAACACACTAAAATAAAACAATTGCTAATTTAG
The DNA here is from genome assembly GCA_037177395.1 of Alpinia galanga. Classification (NCBI taxonomy): domain Eukaryota; kingdom Viridiplantae; phylum Streptophyta; class Magnoliopsida; order Zingiberales; family Zingiberaceae; genus Alpinia; species Alpinia galanga. Next base: position 3,623,294 of record JBAMHZ010000065.1, read on the forward strand.
AGTCTTAAAAAATTATTCTCCTAAAGAGGAGGGCCTACAAAAATAGGTTTTTACAAATCATAACTTAAAATAAAACCAAAATCCTATTTTGCATGGTGCAATCAGTAATGCAAAACCCCTTCAAGCCATCCATAACACAGACAAAACACCCTACTTTACAATTTATTTATAAAAAAACAGTTTACAAACTTCCTGAAGCAACTTTTGGTCGAATGTGCATATAAACCATGGTATGTGATTGTGCCAATTAATGCACATAATTGTGAAATATTCTTTACTGCTATCATTCACACTACTTAAAGTTGAAAGATAGAAAGAACAGCATTTTAGAAAGCAAATCGCATCACAGATGTGATATGCCAAATTTACCCCAAAAAATTGAAGTGGGTGAATTTTAAAATAATACAATGAATTGACCTTGCTTGTTTCCTTTTATTGATAAATCAAAACTTGATTGATGCATGTACAAATCTGACATCAACATAGATTCGATAGATTTCATCAAATAATGTGATGAAGGTATTTATACACAAACGACTTTTTATAAATAATTTTTTTAAAAAAAAACTAAAAGAGAAAAGGATATCAGCAAAAGCAACAGGATGATGATTTCTTTTACAACCTGAAGTGTGCCATTGCATATAAAGCAAACTAATGTATACTTTTAAAACCAGTATAGCTCACAAAATACAAGTCTATGGGAAAAAAAGTGCATAAAAATACCACATATTAACAAAAGTGACATAATGAAACATTCAATTTTGTGACTTTGATTAAGTAACAAGCTAAGAAATTGAAACTAAATTTAGAAATTTTTTGATATGTGATAAATGAAAACGCACCTGTGGGGCACATGGTCCAATGAGGGTTGAACTCGCTCAAGAGATACAACCTGTCCTCCGAAATCAGACTTAAATTTGTTTATGTACCAAAGCATATCAGAAGTAGGACTCTGTCAGTTTAAAAATGTCACCAGAATGATCAAAGTAGAATAATGAGTTGAAATTAAGCATGCTAGCACATTACAACCAACTATGTGAAAGAAACCTAGCTCTAACTCTCTAAGATAGTTGTTCTGAATTTTTTCAATATGGTGATACATGTATGGAGAGCTCTACTATGTCTTGTTCTTTTAGTCTTTTTCTCTAACAACAATCTATTATCATCTTATGATTCATTGATGAATGTAAAATCCTATATTAAAACAGGATGTTTATTTGCTGAATAAAAAATAATAATAAAAGGCAAATTCGTCTAGATCACTTGCCACTTTATCTAGTGATACTTTATCAACTTCATACCCATTTGATTGTCAAAGCCGCTTAAACAAATTCATCATGTATGAGGTAAAATTATCTCATACCACCAAACATAGTTAACTATCACATTTCAGCTCAAATTGAAGTTCAATTGATTGTCCAAGAAATACATAACACTTTCCAATGCCTAATCCGATGTTTATGTCCATTTCCTGGTTCCAACTACTAGCGTGTGAGTCGTGTTGACCTCTACAATGCAAGCACGAAGAAAAACAGACTAATGCAGGAAACAGGAATTATGAGCTTCTTTCCTTTCCCTAAACCCTTACTCATCCTCGAGACACAGACACCAGCATCGCAGAACCTTCTAAGGAACCCAATTTGTCTATTAAGAACAGAAATAAGCAATGTAAAGAAGGCACGCAGCGGAAGCAGATATAATTAACCTTATATACGCACTCTGAGAGGACCATGGAACATAGGATTTCTTGAAGATCGGCGATCGTTTCTGCCTTGACAGCGCGACAGAGGTCGCTGAGCTGCCGCCGCTGCCGCTCGAGTGCTTCTCGGAGGGCCTTCTCCTGATCCTTCCGGTCGCGCTGGCCCTTCCACGGCGGCCACCTCCACTGTTGCGGCAAGGGGGGCGGCCACGAAATCCCCACCCTCGCGGTCTGCTCTTTGATCCAAGATTCCACCCGCGTGCGCAGCGATCCCATTAGGGCGAGAGAGGATGAGCGCGGCGGTGGCGTTCTGGCGAGGCAAGACGGTACGGAAGGGCGAGCAGAATGGCCAGGGAGGGAGGCATATGCCCTGGAATCGGCTTCCTTTTTCAGATCGGATTCGAGATTAATGGAGGAAATTGCCAGCTTTCCCTTTACGGTGGTTCCAAGCCCAACGAATGCGCGGACCATTGTATTTATTTATTCTAATCTGATTTACTTTGTAAAGATTTGTAAAGATTGGAATCCCCATCGAGCAGCTCCTTAATTTTATTTTTAGGCCAGATAAATTATAAATTATAGAGATAAATTATAATAATATTTTAACTCTTAAAACTAATAATTAATGTACAAAAAAATGACACCCTCCGTTTGTAAAGAATTAACATATTATTATTTATTATACAATATCTACGTGATTTACGAAAGGAACGAATTTATTCTGACGATAATAGACAAATAACAATTTCAAAGCCACTTTTTTTTTTTGACGCATCTAATTGGCATATTCTCTCTGGTCCAAAGTAGAAGATTTTGACACGTTAATAATTCTCCTCCTGGATTTTTTCAACATAATGATCTTTATTGATTCGGAAGTTTTGCCATGGCTAAGAAAGAAAAAATTTGAAAAAATAAACAATACAATATAATAAAATATATTTTAATATAAATAAAAATATATAAAAGATCAAGTCCAAAAATATAAAAGGAATTTTTTTTTCACCACACCACTGGTGAAAAAATCTTGGAAAGTTAGAACTTCAAACTCTCACATTTCACATTTTCCAAATTAAAACAACACAGAGAAATGTGGCATCTCTTTAATTAAGTTTTTGTGCCACGTG
>JBAMHZ010000065.1:3642970-3664918 GCA_037177395.1 Alpinia galanga
AAGGAGCTATGAGTGCTATGATTACTCCAAAGGACTATTTTATTAATATAGATGAGAAAGTCTTCTTATGATCATTGTCTTCATTTGAGTGAAGTCTTTTGCAACAAGTTGAGTATTATGCCTTTTGATATTACCTTTCGAATTTTGTTTAGTTTTAAAAGTTCACTTGCAACCAATTGGTTTTGTTCCTTTAAGTAATTCTATGAGTTCTCATACGTCATTATCAACCATACACTTTATCTTTTTCTTCATAGTTTCAATTCACTTTTTTAAATTAAGACATTGTTTGACTTGATAAAAAGACATAGGATCATATTTCAGTCATATATTAAACTCATACTTTTATAAATAAACAATATAATTATTTGAAATTACTAATCTTCTTTCTCCAGTAGATAGATAATTTTATTTGAGATGGTTGAGATATTTTCTCAATTAGAGGAGGTGATACCTTAATCTAAGTGTATGATCCTTCCATTTACGTTGTAGGTAGCACATAATGTCTTGGTTCACTGCTCTTTTTGGATTTACAATTTTAAAGTGTTGGGAATAATTACCCTATCACCATCAATTGCAACAATAGTAACTACAGTAGAAAGACTAATATTTTCTTCTTCAAAGCCTGTGTCCCTCACTTTAGTGCAGTCCTTAATAAACTCAGCATTTTCATCTCAAAGAAAGGATTTATTTGAGAACTTAAAACCCTTAGATCTTTTAGAATAATTCACAAAATAAAGGAACTATCTCATATTCAACAACATATTTAATAAAAGGCCTAAGATATTATAGTTGGATGGGTCATATCCATTATAATATGTTTAGTTTAAATTATCATTTTTGCATTAGTTACGTAATTACTTATAACTTATGTTAATTGGTTTAATTTTAAATAATACAATAAAAATTTATTTGTTTAGAGGTTTTTGAAATATAACACAATTTAATATTTTACTATATTATCCTTGGTTCAATTAATAGCGACGATCGACGATAGTCAGCAGTGATTGACGGTGGCTAAATGACGATCACTGGTGGCCGAATGGTGATCTATGACGGTCAGCCGACGATCAACGATGACCGATTGATGATTTTTGGTAGCTATCGGTCGACGACTGATGGTGGCAGCAGTGATTGACCAGCCAACGATTGGCCGGCCGGTGACCGATGATCGGTGACTAGCGACTGGCGACCGAAGGCCAATGGCCGCTCAGCCGATGGTCGGCAACAAGCGGTCGGCCGGCGGTCGTGGCCGCATGACGGATCGATTAGAGTTTTAATTATATTAATAATTTATATACGATGGGATTAATATTTAATAAATTGATAAGAATATTTTTATCTCAGAAGATAAAAATTTAAAGGATAATTTTTAAAAAAATAATATTCATAACTCCAGAATCCAAGTAAAACTAAGATTTTTTTATTCTGGATTACATAGCTCTTTTGTTTACGTATCAGCATCCATTGTGATATAATAATCTTAAACCAAATAAAATTTTTATTAATAACCTTAAATAAATAATTAAGATTATCAATGATTACTCTAAATCAAACCCTCCCTTCCACATATATATATATTTTTTTTTCATGGCCTGAGAAAAAGCGTCGGGAGTTGGCTAATTAAGTACAAGTGGCACCTGTAATCAAATGTTTGTCTACTTCAACAAGGTATTGGATAGACCTCTTCTCAGCCCAGGACTTATTCGGACGGTCAACACAGCCGTATTAAAGGTCAAACAGGTCAAGGAGTCGATTTCTGGATTTTACTATCAGGCTACCGATGACTCCCATTTCTGTATTGGCCGTCCTGGATCCCTGATTTACTCCCCTTTACACATAGAAGCAACGGTGAAAAACTACTAATGTGACGATTTCACTTTTATTTATTTTTTTTTATAGGCCTCTTCTTATTGTAATTGAAATTTTATTTTATTTTTTAATTTATTTTCTTAAATATTTTGCCACTGCATCGTACCTGTGAGGCAGCTTTCAACTTTTACCTGACCAAACAGCTTTTTGAATAAACCTTATACGTGCTTTATTTTTTTGCAAACTTTTCGGTGCACAGTATCGAATTCCTCTGTGCCATCACGCATTACCTCGTACAAAAAATTGATTTAATCATTGTCCCTCTATTGATCCAACCAAACTGAATTGAATTCAGAAACTGATAAAAAGAATCACAATAGATTAATACATTGAGGCGATCAGACATTCAAAATTCATGTGACATAGACATGCATCGCATTATAACAAATTTAAAGTAGCTTGCCAACGCTCACGTAATGCATCACCAAAAAGAAACACAAAGCGTGCAACCTTGCATTTGAACAGGTACTGCACTCACAAGCGGAAAAACATAAAAAGTGAAGAAGAAGAAAAAAAAAAAGAGGAAAAAGAAAGGAGAGAAAATGTAGTGAAGACCGTCCGAAACCGCAAGTGGTCCTATTTGTGCACTCCTTTGAAGATTCTGCACATTGTTTCTCCTCTTACGGCAATCCAAAATCTTAAGGCCCTCCCTGCTCCTTTCTCAATGAGATTTCAACTTAGTACTTCAGGAAAATTGGAAGTCAACAATGTCTAGAGAGAGTCATGTTTGCCAGATATCGGTGGCACCTTAAAGTGGGTTGGAACATTCAGAGTCTTTAGTAGAACCTGGATGGGAACCAGCTCGATCACAAGAGGCTTCAGTTGCCGAAATGAGCATACCTCCCTGATGGTTCTCTTCACTACCATTATTAGCCCTCCATCTGCCTAACCTTGACCTGATATTAGTGCCGACAGGGAAGGGCTCCTACAATCACAAAACAAAACATACAATTACTATGGAGCTACTGATATACCGACGCAAGGCTACAAAATGGTGCATGGTGCACTCTTGAAGATGCAGTCAAAAGGATGCTATGAAAGGTAAATGATGCCATATTAAATATTTGCAAGGAAAACCAAAGCATATCAAGTAACAATTATATACGTGTGCTAAATTGAAGCTTATATACATAAGCATGAACCATAGACTTCAAGAATAGAGATAAAAGACAATTAAAGCAAGATGACAACTGAGAATAATAATGGTTATGTTTCTGTTCCCTTGTTTTTCCAGATTCACAAATAAACAATAAACAAATATACTAAGTCTTGAGGCATGAGTTTGTGTGCACTTTGCATCTGACTTGCCTTGGGTACAAAGTTCAACAGTCCACTATGTAATTGTTACATTGAGATTGACCTTTATATAATAATAAAGGCCTTGGTTCAGGTGGAGCATGAATGGTTTATGGTGCAACCATTAGGACGCATTTTTAGATAAAGTTTGTACCATCAAACCTTAATCATCAAGGTAGATGATTTGATGATAAGAGTTGTTGGATCATGTGTTAGGTTAATAGCTGTGAGGTAATCAACTTGATTAGGGTTTTCCTTAGGTTAATCTGATCGTCCTTAGGTTCTATGTCGATCTAATTCTACTATGTTTGATATGCATAGGCTCTCTTTTCATGAAAAATCTAACTTTATGAAATCCCCTTCCTTAACCTTTTTGGTTCTTTACTCGTTTTATTTCTTGATTACCTTGAAACTCTTATGCGTGCATGTATATCATACTTAGGGTATTCATCAAAACATGTTTATAAATTTCATGCTTAGAGTATCTAATCTTTTGGAGCATGTTTTTCATTTATTAAGATATTGTTATTGACGATGAATTAACTTGTATAAAATATACTAGTGTACTGAAGAGATAGACTATAATCCAAGAGCATGGTAATATTCTTATGATAAATGTAATGACTCAGCAAGTTAAAAGAACCACTTGTAGGGCTTTACAACTCTAAGGTTAGGTATGTAACAGTTAAGTCCAATGAGACATAACTATCAAATAGCACCTCATAATGATTCTAAACTCATGAAAGTTAGGTATTGTCAATGCTCAACTGAAAAGTCAACCTTACAATGTTTACTTTATGTCAATATGACCCCAAGGACATAGAGAGTTTTCTAGACTTGGCAGTCAATATCACGACTATGGTCAATCAAGATATTGTGAGCCAACCCTCTTGGGTTGAGAGAAAGGGTTCTCTCCTGTTTGATGATTGTTACCGAGGTTCTCCCTATATTTCAAATTGTAACATTTTTTTCTATTGCATTATTTGTTATTATTCTTTTTGGACTCGTGGTAGGTTCTTTTATCAGTGTTTAGTCAAAATTTTTGCATTGTACTCATTCCCAAGGTTATCATGAGATAAGTTTTTATGCATACTACTGCTACTGGTGCTCCTAGACAATCACTACTACTAGGATTTAGATTTTGCACAACATTTTCAGTTTCCTGCACATTTTATTTCCTTGCACTTGAAATTGTGAGAAACAAACTTATTGCAACTTTTAGTTTCTGAATTTGATCTCATGATTTATAATGCAGTATTACATTATTAATTATCTCTGCCTATCGATGATGTGTGAAAGCATGGTACAAGTGTTATCTAGTATCTCCATGACATGGTCCAATAGCTGACACAGGGACACCAATGAAATTGTGTGCAAACAAGAAGAGCTCACTCAAAGCGTGACAATCTTATTGGTACCAAAGCATGGTTCATATTGTAATTTCATATATTTGTCATGCACTTTTAATTAATTAGATTTGTGCTTTTGCCAATTTTGTAGTGAATGTCTTGGACCACTAGAGTTAATGCCTTGGTAATTAATTATAATTGTGATTATGGTTGTTAGATAATTGTAAATTTGTGGTTTCCTATGCTTGCTTATATATTGGAATACTTTTGAGAGATGAGTTGATTACATGAGTTTGTCCCTGTAGAATGTTGGATTGGTCAATGGTTGCAACCACGTATAAAACATCATATGCTGGAAGAATTTTTACCATGCCAGGTCGTATAACCTTTGGGTGTTCACTTTATAAAGTGTTAGTTGATCTATAAATGCTATTTTAATATTGTGCTGTGTTTCTAGTACATCTAGAGATTTATGGTAGTGCTTGAGCCTTTAGTGACAGTTCAAGTGGTTGGTCCGAGAGTGGCATTATTAGCTATGGACTCATGTCTTAAGTTTATCAAATTGCTTGTGGTGTTTGCTACAACTGTTATCAATAAAGGTTTTATAGTGGGGTTTATGCTTCAAGGACACAAAGTGGCATCCTGCCTCAACGCTTCAGTAATTGTTGCAACACTATGTCATAGTAGTAGTGACTTCTGACTTATAAAGTATCTCTATTCACCAGCTAAGTGTTTTGATTTGAGGCACTACATGTATTAGTGGATAAGTGGAGTGTTGAACCTAAAACCAAGAGTTAATCCAATCTCAGTGACCTCCTCTTCACCTTACAAAGAGTTGATGGCATTTGATAGCCATTTAACTCAATCTAACGTCAAGAGAGGTCTTGTCCAATCTTAGAATATTGCTATCTGACTATTCGGTATCTAGCAAAAATATGGAGAAGGTAGATGAAGAATTGGAGTATTAGAGGTCACGCTTCCGATGCATTGTCATAAGATCATTCATTGCGATATCCCAACAGTATCCTAATTGGTCATAAAGTTCATTGGATTGACCTTATGTTATGCTTAAATCTTCTAAAGGTTTCAATCAACAACTATGACATGTTTACATGCAATGACATCAATCGCTCTTCTTAAGCTCATTTTTAAGCTTATTTGCTTTTGCATTTCTTAAAGAGACTCATTTAGTATTGACAATTACCACATCTTTTAATGAATGTTTACAAAAATTATTTTTGAAAATTTTGACCAAGTATTTGAGACAATGCAATTGAGATAAATGTTGTCCTCGCATGACTATGGCCGATGATCTCCCAATCAAAATTTGTGTTTTGTCTCTCAAAAGTGATTCTACCACATATACAAGATGTGGGAGGGTTAGGCATGTATGATGTCACCAAGTAAATCAAACCACATATACAAGGTGTGGGAGGGTTGAACATCTATAATGCCACCATGTAAGTAGAAACTATAATAATCGTCCTAAAGAAAGAGAACAAAATAGTGAAGGAAACAACAAAATAATGCAATTTTCCATCAGCTTAAAGCCACCACTATATTAAGTTACACAATAAACCACCAGCCATAAACACAAGAAATAAATCTGAGCGTTGAATACTTGCACACAATGCCTTACCTGATCTCCAGCATTTGGACCATCCGTGTGAAAAAGTATAGGACGGCAGCGCTTATCTTCATTCATGAGACTTGAGTTCTGAAAATGAGCAATAAGAGCTGATTTCCCTTGGATTCTGGCATACGCAAGTGATGCCACCTTTTCGCTATTAAATTTCTCCCACTTTTTACCATTAAATGACTGCAGAAGATTGAGCATTTTAGCATTTCTCAAGTACAAGTGTTGAAAATGAGTGATAATCTGCCAAAGCTAGAATGATTGTACAAGGACTTCATAATATGGATGAAATAAAAGGGCATATAAATAGTTTTCCAGAGGAACTAGTATATGTCCTAAACGTAAAATCAAGTAAAAATCTTCAAAATTATGGAATACATGATATGATTAAATATTAATAATTTACTGGATAAGAATAGGAAATGTTGTCTTCATTCTTGTTAAGCAATGCCCCAAATCCATGAACTTACCTGATAGAATTGAACAATATGCTGTGGATTAATCATGTTGATAAAGGCATAACCAACATTGCATTTGTTCTGAAAAGTAGAAAAGAGACTATATATCAGTTTCCAATATTGGATATTGGCATGCACATCGATAGGAATATAGAAATACACTCAGTCATAACCTTAAAATCAATTGGCAAATAAATGAAGTCATAAGTTCCTCGATGGTTTTCATCAATAGCAGCCAACAGCATCTTAGATGTGTACCTAAATATAAAAGAAAATTAATAAAAGGAAAATGCAACCAATTAGATATTTTTGCATTTTTGATAGCCAAGGCAAAGAAAGGTACAGATAAAAAAAGAAAAAAAAAAGAAGGTTAACAAAGAGAAAAGGCAAGCAACTGGATAGTTTGATTTTGATAGCCAAGACAAAAGAAGGTACAATAAATCATACTTGTTAGGTATGTTCTTTATCATAAGAGTTGTGCGGGAGTCTTCACCACGTCTAATACATTCAATATCAAGTTCGTACTGCTTTTTATTATCACCCTGACTAACAGTGGCATCACTTGTTCGGCTCCTAATACGTTCAGCACGGCCATCAAATGAACCTGGCATGGAGACCATTGGACTCCTTCCATGAAACATCAGACTCCTTTGCTGCACTGAAGGAATCCCAATAGGTGCATGAGAAATACAAGGGTCAAGGCAGTTCCCACATGAATGTGGAAAGAAGTTACAGGAAACAGGTTGTAGAGATTCCAACTGAGGAATCGATGTGAGCCCCTTATTTCCAACAGAACCCGAATGAAAAACAAGAGGTTCCATGGAATCCCCAGAATAGGCAAATCTCCTATCCCAAAGTGATGGATTGACCGCAGGTGCTGAACCAACATGATGATGCAAAGGAACTGTGTTTAGCATTTGAGGTTGTCCCCCAGAAATTCCATGAATATGAGATGGTTGATGAGCAGAAACATTGCTTATAAATGATGGAGAATTTGACCATGACATGTTGGTAGTTGTTTTACTTTGGAATGAATTTGAATTATTCACAATATACTGACACCCATGTAGAGGACAGCTTCCGTTAGAGGAAATTTCAAAAGCTGTAAATAATCAATTATATTAGGTAACATCAAACGGGTAATAAAAGGCAGAGATCTTTAACAATTTTTTAACACCAAAAATAACTACCATAACTCAAAACAGAAGAGAAGGTCATAATACATCATTGAAGTCTGAAATTCAGTTATTGTAACTGAAAAAAGGTGCAGACAACAGTGGACTGCAAGCTGCTTCAACAAGAACTATGTGGCTATATATTAATTCCAGTAACATGTAACTTATCCACATGAGACTATATTTAATTTATTACCTTTATTATGATCCAACAAAATTCCATCGTAGCTACCAGAGTTGGCTCTATGAAGAGGTCTTGTATCAATTCCTTCCGAAGGCCTAGAGATCACACCGATACCGGTGGCTGACAAAGTATTTGAGTTGTAAGGAATGCAATTAGTTACACCGTTATGATAATTAGGAAGGGAGTGAGGATGGAAGCCACGCATGCCTTGAAGTCCAAAATTCATTGGGCCAAGGGAACAATTGAAGTCAATATTGGTAGCTGGTTTTGTGTGATTACCAACCAAGGTAATTCCCACTGAGGGAGATAAATGTTGTGGAACTTTAGAAGGCATTTCATAGAGTGTGGCCTCTAAAGGTGGGGTAATTGATGCTTTAGCTGCTGAGTTTAAACCCTGAATAACTCTGTTTTCAAGACTGTTGGGTGTGACTGATCCAAGAGAGGATGGCCCTAGGAAAATAGAAAATTGGATAAGTTATGTAATTCAAAAGCAAAGCCTGGCATCATGTCTGATGCACAACTGGATACATGTCAATTAAAACAATAAAGAGTCCAAACACATGCACACACCAAAGCACCCAGCAAGAGAGTTGTTAGGGGGGGTTCCTTGCCAGCTTGCATTTAGTATATTATGGTCCATCTCTGAAGACAACTGCTGCCCCAAGCTGATAATAAAGAGAAGTATCAGTCAACAATAAGGCAAAAGAAATTGAAAATTTTACATTATTCTCATGTTTAGTAAAATCATTGTAGATGAAAGCTGTGACAAGGTAATTTCAAGAACAAATCACTAACATAAATCTTATATATCTGGATTATCTGCCATCCGTATTACAGTTGGATCTTATATAATGAATAACCAATGTTTTAAATTTAATTTGCATTCAATCTGTGGTACTTCCAAACATTGTGGTTTAAATGAAGGCAGATGTAAGATTTTGAACATGTCAAATTTGGAAAACTGAATTTGTAATAATACCACAGTTTTGCAACACCAGAGCAGCTAGGCTCGAGTTTAATTTTTTTCCCAGCAAAGTCGCTCCTATTTAGAGCATGAAGAGCAGCTTCAGCAGCACGAACATCATAAAACTCTATGAACTTTTGGTGATGTTTATGGGGAATTGCATATATCTACAAGTTAAATTGAGGTAAATTTAATGAAAGGACAGAACTTCAGCACCAAACATAAATTACTCAATATCAAGATCCTAATATCACCTCTTTGATTTGACCATAAACACTGAATTTCTGATGGAGATCATCATTTGTCACAGAGGAATCTAGATTGGACACCACAAGTGTACCCTGATTTATGTCTTTCTCTGAGGGGTTGTCCTAACAACAGATTTCATGTTATGTGAAAATTCAATCAAGCTATATGCATTTAGAAATCAGAGGAAATGGCAGAATTTAAGAGTCATTAGAGCATTAATATGAGTAATGAGCATATATAGTTTGTGCAACATAACAGGTGTATGCCATTATTAGGAAGAGCATTAGCAATGAGCAGATGAAAAAAGTCATAAGTTCCCTATTCTCCCAGGAGGTGGAAATACCAAAAGCCAAAATGGCAGAAGTTCTAGCTTCAACTCAGACAGACCTATGAGTTATTTCAACATCAGATTGGAGGAGAGAAATGAAGCAACAAAAACACTATTTGCTGGTCAAAAGGTATATATTAAAAGGAAATGACAACAAAGTTTGAGCTTATAGACACAAATATGAGCATCTAAACACAGAAATGAGACAGTTGTGGTACCCTAGAATAGTCCAATATTTGTAGCATGTACAGAACTATGGAGACATTATCTACGGTACAGAACTATGAGACAGTTTTTTTTTTTTTGGAGTATAGCAATTCTGATATCCAAACATTACAAAAATTTGGAGTAGGACACGAAGGAGGATACAAGTTATCGTCCACCAATTAAGGCATAGTGTTAACATTTGCTATTTTGTGGATAGACCCATGTGGTTTTCGAGCAGCTGTCATGATAGAAGATTCGATCAGTGCAAAGGTGTCATTCAACAATTGTTTCTTGTTCATGTTTCAGCCTCCCCAATAATCATAAAGCAAGCCTTCACTATCCACAAGATAATCAATCAAATATATTCCAAAAGCAACAGAACAAATAAGTACTGTTCTGTTGATGGGATGGAGTCAACAATGCTGACTGCTCTTTGCATTCCAGATGGAAAAAAATCATTTAACAACAAGTTTCACCAGCAATGATATAATTATATTTCATCTATTCGAAGAATATTCAAGATTACACCAACATGAGACAAAAAAAATGCACATTCATATGATATCTCCAAGCAAGAATCCAAGAGTTTTTTTTTCTGCAGCATGCAAGAAGTTTCCCTTGCTTGATGGAAGTAGAGAAAACAAGATCACACCCGAGATCACTTGCACGAAATTGACCAAATGAGCTGAATTCTTCGATAACTGATGACTCATGCTTGTAGGTTTTTAATCCTTAATGTTTTTGCTACTTTGCAATAAAACATTATGAAGAAAAATTTCCATAAGCTTGATGAAATTAGGAAAAAAATTATTAAATCCCTTCATGCATCTTATACATCTATGAAAAAAATTCCAGATAACATCTAAAACACCTGAAACCTTATCCTGTTTAAGAACTCCATATTAAACTTTTAGATATGAAAACTGAATTTCTGATTTACCAAGAATATCTTGCTCATGGTTCAACAACATTGAAACTCAATACTAAACTAGCTTTATCATCTGATCCCACATCACTATATGCTCTTGCAGTAATGTTGCAGAAATAGTGAGAAAAAAATTGAGGTAGTTTTGGCACATATTTGATAAGTTGCCCTATAGCTTGACATATGTCACACACAAATAAAAAAAACTTTAATATGTGAATTTTTTGGTTGCACTCTCATGTAATATGTAATAAATTATTTTCATTTAAAACAATAACAGAGAAGGCAGCAAATATTTGCCTTTGGAATTGAGAAATGAATATCCAGCTTCCGATGATTCAATGGATTATTTTGAAGTGCCCGCATTGCATTTTGTGCTGCCGTGATGTCAAAGTAAGATATCATAACAAAGCCACGATGTTTGCAGGCAGTATAGAGTGTGCGTATGTCCCCATATTGCTGAGCAAGTGGAAGCACATAACAGTTAGGAGCCAAAAACAATGGACATTGTTGAACCCCACCAACCCACCCACCCCCACCCCCACCAGCTCCACCGACGCACACACACAATATATATATATATATATATATATATAAGAAAAAGAGATATGAAACATTCAAGTAAAGAAGCACCTGAAACAGAGCCCTCAGTTCACCATCCTGAACATTGCTGTTAATATTTCTAACAAAAAGGGTCCGAGAAGGATGTTCGCCATAAAATGTACCATTTGGTTCTCCCTGTTGACCAGCAGAAGCTCCAGCCATGGCAAATTCAGTTGTACTGGTACCGCTGATATTGCTGTCAAATTCTAGTTCCATACCACCACCAGTGTAGAAAATATCATCGTCAACATCATTCCCATTGTTGTATTGACCAAGATAATCAATATTATTAGTAACACCAGAAAGCAATTCATCATCATCAGGAAGCAGATTTCCAATTGTTTGAGCTTCAATTTCCTCCATTGATTCAAAAGGTTCATCTTCCTCAAAGTTTGAGTTACCCAATTCAAAAGACTGACCCAAGGGAGCAATGCTTGATGATAGCCTCACTGTTAGCATGTTGACATTATAATGAATCATGCAAAAAAGATAATGTAACTTGATGAGGTTCAAGTAGAAATTCTGATATTTGACAAACAATTCCTATCTAATACCTTTTTTGATAAAATTACTAAGACAAATTGGCACTCATTCTAAAAAAAACCCAGGTTAGCATTATCTAAATAAAGTCACAGAAAGTAAAGCATAAGAGAGAAACACACATTTTCTACTGAACATGTCTGATAAAGAGCTTGAGAACAGTCCATTCTCATAATGTGATCTGCATAGCTCCGTTTGGCTTTTTTCATCAAGGAGAGGAGATGAGACCAATGGATCAGACTGCAATTTAGAAACATGGTCTGAAACTTTTGTGCCAATAGAAATGTTGGCCATTGTTTGTGGCTCCTTCATATGCTGCTGACTAGATTCAGTCTTCTGGGCATTGAGAATGCAGGAATGTGTAAATTCAGAAAACATGGAGCCTACTCCAATCCTATGCAATTCATCAAGGGGTGATTATGATATAGACTTGCTCTGACGAAGTTAGATTCCTTGCTGCTGGGAAAGAACAGTTGGAATTCAATCAAATAGAATAGATGCCATAGATGAAAGGCCAAAATTAATAGAACATGTGGTCAAATTTATGAAGCATTTAGAAACAATTTTAAACAATATAATCAGAATCTAATTAATGAAATTTAATCCCAACCCATATACTCTTGTCCAATTAGAAGAACAGAAAAGGTAAGAATTGTGTCTTAGCAGATAATACTGAGTACTGACTTGCACCATCTGAAAATTCAGCAAAGACGTTCCAAATGCTCATGCTAAATGCTGGAAATGGAGAGGAAATATCAATACTTTCAAATGGTCAGCAGCTGGGAGAAAGACCTTTTCAGTGAGTTCGGCTTGAATGGAGTCTCTAGTAACTAGAACTGCAGATAAGAAACAAACATGAGGGGCTTAATCCCTCTACCTCATTCCATCATAAGCATGACATAATGATTAACTAATAGATATCTTTTGAAACATGACATCAAAATGAGTAGCTGAATGCTACAAGTCCATATAAAATGTAGAGACGAGTGTAACTAGAAGTTGGTCATGCTCATAGTAGAAACTCATAACTGAAGCTGGTCATGATATCAAGTTGCTCTGATGACATTAGAAACAGAGGCATAACATAATAATTAATTAATAGATTTTTGAATCTTAACACTGTATAACTACATGGAATTACATAACAGGTAAAAGCAATTCAGAAGAAATATAAACTGTTGTTCAAAATGAAATTGTCCCTGCTTATCACTAGGGGCAGAAATAGAATAAGACTTCAGAATCAAACTTGCCCCATGAAGATGCAAAAAGATTTGCCACCCAGCATACTGGGCAAGCTTTGGTTTCCTCTAGAAAATCAATGTCAAGCAATATTTGGAAGGAAAACAATATTGAAAAACCATTTAGTCTACAGCAGGTCTTTGTTTTTTTTTTCTTCTCAGATTGATGAGAAAGAATAACTGAACTAAAAGCGGATGCTATAAGCAATCAAAATAGTTTTACATGACAACTTATTGCTATACTTATGCTAAACCTGAATTTCCACGATAAAATGGGGGGTGATTTTAACCAAGGGAACACATAAGGGGTCAGAAGTTAGATACCAATCTCATCTTGAGAAGACTAAATAATTATACATTGTGAAAGTAAAGGATCATGGTCAGAGATATTTATGTGGAGTTCCAGAACTTCTGAACAGAAGCAAAGAATAGTAAAAATAGTTACTCAGTGAAAACGTGCAAGCTCCTCAAAATTAGGAAAATGGAAGATGTCTCATAGTGCAAGAGCGACGGAATTAGCTGCTCGTCCATGTTTAAAGACGCTAGCAACCAACAAACAATACGTTAGTTGAAATTCAAATTTAGGCCCCAAAACGCCTTTGCATGACTTCTCGATGCCGTGGCGTCGGTCGACACCTTCTCCATAAATTCTCCAGACATACGATTTTGAACTACCAGAAAATGTTTTTTTTTCTTTTACAAAAAAGTAAGTTGCAACTTCGGTGGATCCTTTCTTCGTCTCTGCAAATTAATGGTCCTATGCTCGAAATTTGAAAAACCAAGGAGAAAAAAAATCATTTTTTAGTCAGAGAAAATTTCAAATCAGGACAGAAATTTTTGGACAGATAAGCAAGATCGTTGCATCAACACAAATGTCAACCGCTAAAGGGACAAAGACCAAACAAGAAAGGCATTAGAAACATCTAAAAGGGAGAAAGACAAGAGGATTAAAGTACCGCAAAAAAAGACGGAATTCCGCAAACTAACCTCAATTCAAGATGAGAAGTTTGCTTGCCTTGTCTCAATCCAGCCAATACCAAGCAGATCGGCGTCGAGCATCACAATTCCATGTAAGAACCCACAGAAACGACGTGAAAACGAAGTCAGTAAGACGGTTCTAGACCAGATCGTCCAGCGATCCGTTGTCTCTCGCTAAAAACCTCGATAAACTGCTACAAAAAGCAAGTTCCGGCACTAATTCAAAAGCAGGGATCAATATAATATGAGAATCGCCTCGGCATCCATACCAAGTGCAAACGAGCGACGCCTCCGGTGCCAACCTGCCCTCCTTCCCAATGCGAGCAAAAATACCAAGCTCAGCTGCCTCTGGAATAAAATTGTGATCCTTTTGCCACTCTGAGCGAATTCGAGAGCTTTTCAGCTGTTGCCTCCGGTGAGATCTACGGAAGGATCCGGCAGGGGCGCTATTGCCAAGAGATCCTACTGCCTTCCGGCCGGCCAAGGAACACGAAAGAGAGAAAAAAGAAAGGACGCAAGCGAGAAAACTTGATATTTAAGACGCGAGACCAGAGATAAACGGCGGCGAAGAAAAGAGACGGAGATGGAGAAGGGAGCGGAGACGGCACGCCGTTATCAGCCCTCACGGTGCCGCCTTCGTGGTCGCGGCTTTGACGTCGCTCCGATCGACACGTCAACTTCCCGGGAATTTAGCCCGTTCCTACCTTAAATGACCGATTTACCCTCTCGACTCCAGTTGACAGATCAGGGTGCTAAGGTCCGTTTGGATGATCAAACTGGGGCCCGCGAGGTACCGCCAAACTTTCCGCGCGCCATGTTTTCTAGTGCGTTTCTGGCTTCTGCACCGTGTTTCCTGGATCACCAGGGAGAGCTGATGGCTTCTCCAAAGTGAAGGAGGATGTGCTGTCGGCCCAGGACAGCGTTCGAGAACAAAAAAAATTGCATGGGTGACTATGATCCTTCGTCTTTGATTTTGATCGGACGGACGGAGTTAATTGGTTGCTCGGCCAGATAAGCCTCGATTATTTTGTTAGGTTGGAATTAATTGCGTGCAATTAATCCTAAGAAAAGATATGAAGAAGAAGTTAGAATGTTAGAACGAAACTGATAAAACTAGTACAATTGCTTTGGTCAATATAAATATTTTACGTCTCTCATTTAATTTGATTGGGTCCGGTCCGATATGATTTCCACATTTGATATAAGAGCTTCATGCAAGCAACAAATATGATTAAAAGAATTAATTACTTCAAGGAGGTAGACACGCATATACTTCTTCTAAACTATTGTTGTCAAATAATATAATTTTGAGATTGGATCGTAGTGAGTGTTGATTGATATATACTAATGTATCTTCAAAATTTACTGTGTATCGTTGATTTTATTTTATTTAATGATACATGGATCCATTTGCTATTATTTTAATTTGAAATTATTCATTTGCAACCGGTGAAAATTTTTTTATGGAGAGGTGCATGGTAGCTTAGCTAAATCCTTGTTCAATTTCATAGTGAAGGAAGTGTAGGATAATTCACTCTCTTTATGGAAGATGACATGCAATGAGCAAGCATAATCCTTGTTCAATTTCATAGTGAACAAAGGCACACATGAATGAGCAAGAGGAGGAGAACTTGCCTCGCCGTCGCATATTATGAAAAGGAGAATAAAATAGCAATCCCAAATGGATGAAGATGAGAATATCTTTGATTATTATTGTAAATTTTGTGAAATTAATATCCATTTTGAGTATTAAGGAACTGAATCTATTAATTAGATTACAAAAAACAATTAGAATACACTTCCTCTAGAAAACTTTTGGGATCGAAGAGTGGCCAAAGGAAATGTAATTCAAACAAATTTAACATTTTCATTATTCTATAATTGGGACGTGGCGTTGAAGGAAAGAAAGTTAATGTACTTTATTCTTAGGAAAAATTTTAAAGCGGATTGAAGAATGAGTCACCTTTGTTGAAAATAATTGATAAACATGAAAAAAAAAAGAATCAAAATAAGTAGCAAGACTATGTAGGCATAATTAATGCTATAAACATAATAATAGGTACCTCATTTTATGAGTTCTCAAATGTAACTGAGTTTTAGCTAGGTGAATTTTTTTTTTTTTTAAATGAAAAGGCATACATCTTTATAAATTGACAATTAGAACAATTACATTCAATTTAAGGTACACGTTGCCAAAGGTATCCATTGCAAACAAGTGATATATTATATAGCTACGTACCCTAACCATTAATGTCGTCATAGTAGGTGAATAAATTGGATAATGGTGATCGAAAGAGAGAGATTAGAGTGTGCAACCAACCTATCTCGAATAGACATCCTACCTTATAGCCAAACCTAGCAATCATCTTTCTTTCTTTCTTTCTTTCTTTCTTTTTTCCGTTTATCTAATAATTAATCATCAAAGAGAGCATGCATTCAAGTCCTTAATTAACAAGTTATCCCAACAAACAAAAGTTTGTATGATGCACCAGGTAGATCATGTCGTTATAAGCGTCTACTTAAATCTAATGTTCAAAATTAAGTTACTTGTGCTACAAAGAGCAGAAGAGATGGGGTTATATATATTACCATCATGCGAAAGTTGCTTTTGTTGAGCATAAGATTAAATCATCACAAGTCTAGAATTTATATCAATATGCTTCCCTAGCACTTTGCATGGAGAATAATAATCTTCAGTTTTGTTGGTTCTGGTGATCGCTTGTAGCTGGTACTTTCAGAGCCTTATTCCCAGACTCGAGAAGATACAAAGAATCTCCATGGCTTATTGGAACAAAACTAAAAAGAAAAAGAAAGATAAATAAATATATAAAGTTGCTTAGCAGAACGTTTTCGTTTTGTTGCAACTTAACTTAATGGCTAGCCACTTACAGCGCATAGACGGGTGGAGCTGTGGCTGGCAGTTTGCTGTGACAATAAAAAAAAAGATAAGCTTCTCCTTCGTCGTCTAGTGCCCAGTCTTTCCCGTTGCGTAATGACAACGCCAAAATCAATCAGTTGCTGTTTTATTCTGCATAACAGATATAAAAGAAATTAAGAAGAAGAAGAAAAAGAAAGAAGAGTTATTCGTCTTCCTCGATCGATGGCTACGGAGTTACGGCATCAGAAACGATTGGCTCTCAGAGCAGTTGTTTTCAACCATTCGGAAGACTGTAATTATGCTTCATGATTACTTGAGAAAACAAAACATTAAAGAAAAAGGTTTGGATTCTGTTAAAGACAAAATTGCAACTAGAAATGAGTCGACTGAGTCATAAATGTATTCGGTTAACCAAGACAAAGTTTGACAGAGTTTTTGGTGAGGAGTTGAAAGTGATTATTGTTTTGGGTGGGGCAACGCTTATCCAAAGGCACAGCGTTCCAAATGGTTGGGTGGTCCAGCAAATAATTATTTAGCCTTAAAGGGACAAGAATTGAGGATAACAATGTCATCAGCAACTTCAACCCAAAGGTTTTTTTTTTCTTCTTCTGGAAAACAAAAACTCAAAACCATGAAAGAGACTCGTTGCTTGATGCGAAAACAAATATTCAAAATCAGTGTTTGATAGTACTTGATATAGATCGCAGTTTCATCATTGTATCTTAAAAAATAGATGTTTTATTATAACCTTGAAGCACCTCGGAGGTGAACGAATCTGTTTTAAGAAATCTATAGTGAACGCAAACTTTGGCTCCTCAAGACTTGGGTGACTCGATAGGAAGCCTCGGATGATTCAACTGTCAGCCACTTGGTCTCGGACAATTTGACAGTCAATCACTCAGCACTCAACCTTGAATGATTCAACAGTCACCCACTTAATACCCGATCTCAGTAACTCTACCTCGGTCACTCAGTTCGACCTCTCAGATTCAGCAGCTCGGTTCAATCTCTCGGAATAGACAACTCAACTCGGACTTGATAGCTCAGTTCGACTTCTCTTTCAAAGTCGACAGTTTGAGATTATCAGCTCAAGTCTCACAACAAATAAGTCTAATTCAAATTATATTTTTAAATTGAGATTATTATCCCTATATCTTCGGACATATTCTCCAACAAATTATTTGTTTATTTATTTTAGAGTAAGCACGTCAAAAGAATAATAAGTAAATGCAAAAGGAAGAGTTCTTTAATTTGTATGGTTTGGATTCTCCATCCTACTATATCTTCTTTGTAAAATGATAATTTTAAGCACAAGAGAAGATACTACCGAGCTGGTACAAAAAAACCTTTTTATGCTACTTGGTCATGCTTATCTCAATCAAACAAAGCTACAAACTAGATGTTATTTTTGCACAATCACCAAGAAAAAAGATATTAGATGCTAATATAGAGAGGTTTAAACTTTTCTAGATAATTAAAATATTTTTCATCCAATTCAAATAAATAAAAAAGTTTTTGTATCTCTTATTGGAAGTTCAATCGACTCATTAAAGGTTTAGTCGACTTAAATTGTTTTTAGACAATTAGATTCTTTATTAGTTGACTCAAATCTAATATAAAATATTTTGTTTACAATAAAGAGTTTGCAGTTGACTCAATAATGAACTGAAGAATCATCAATTGACAGGACCTTGACTTTACTTGCTTACACTTCTGTAAGCCTACATAATCTCAAAGGTTGAGCTTGGATATCAATTACATGTAGAAATTCATGTTCTTGAGTCGAAGGTTATCTACAAGCCAAGTTTGCATTCATCATCCCTTGAATAGGGATAATATTGTCCAAAACCCCAAGATTAACATATAATATTTACAACTCATAGTTTTCAAGACTTCAAAACTTGTCCAAAACTCTATACGTTCAGAACTTTCTACCCAAAAGGCACACTTTGAAAATCTTCCACATGTTTATAGGTTGCATTTCTAAGGCATCCTTGACTTAATTATCTGAAAGTCTGCCTTTGAGGACTTCATGCCCATCGAATGTATTAAACCATCTTCACTATATATAACAACTAAACTCTATGTGCAACCTATTAAGTTCCTACAAACTTAATACATACAAATTAGGAACACACACAAGTCTATTTTACATGCACCCTTTGCATATGTCATAAAATCTTAATCAAATCTGATAATTTAAGGCGATTGTACTAACAAACTAGTCTTTTTGATTTGCAAATATGAATCCCTCATGTCATCCAATATTTTTGATTCCTTAGTTCGCTATAAGCTTATCATTTTGTTCAACATGTCCAATCCATTTGCTATGTTAATTAGCCTCGCTTGGTTTGTCTGGCATATATGTAATTGCTCTACCCTACACGAATGTCTCATCTAGCTAGTTCTAACAGCCCAATTCGTCTTCCTAAATTGTGCTGCTAGCTCACTTTGTATATTTGGTCTCTCTCTGATCTACTCGACATATTAGGCCTGCCAAACCTGATGGTCTTCTACCATTAATTGCATCCAAAACACCACTCATGTATGCTCTTCCGCCGCCTTGCCTTTGCAACACGCAAAACACACATCACTTATTATGGCTTGACCAACCTTTGGAAGCCTTCACCACAGCTCGTCTCCCTCACCAGAACGAACCCGAGAGAGGTGAGAATTGCTCAAGACGATGACTTCTCGAGGCAATGGCTAAGGCACAGCAAAATTGATATTCCCTAATTCTTCCATAGAAAATCATCAGTTTTTGCCCAGTTTAGTTTTGGTTAGACCAAAACTCATTCTGCAAAACGCCTTCCAATTATCTTGTTTCTGAACTTTAATGCACGTAATTCGACAAAAAGGAAACTCAATTTTGTATCTACTCCTTCGTCTTCTCACGGAAATTACAAGATCCCTAAAGTTAAAATAAGTTACTGCATGAATAAACTACTCTCGTCCCATCCACACTCATCCAAAATTATACTCCAATCATTGAAGTCCCATCCAATTATCTTGCAATTATATATTTGTGTTCTATTCTTTCATATTCATGATGCACATGGACTGGTGGATTTTGATTAGTCTCTTGTGGGTTCTGAAAATTATGCAGTTGGTCCCTCACCACGCCAGCAGCGGTTAGATTGTCCCATCTCATCCTGCACTTGAGTATTTGTAAGACTTCTGCAGATTAAAAATTGTTTATTACATATAGACAAAGAATTTCATCTAAATGATTCGACTGCAATGTCTTTTGCCCCTGAGTCTCAATTTATTTGACTCATCAATGTTAATGTTTTTAACTCAACAATTGATGACAGAAAGATGATGCGAATAGGCGAGTGATCTAGCACACAACCAAAGGTAGGCGAATCAGGAGTAAGTCTATTTACCTTGAGACTTAGTACCAAAACAAAGGAGAAGTGAGTTAGAAAAAAAAAAAAGACTCTTTTGGCATGATAATCGTGTTGTGTCGTATGAGTGTGGACTCCATCCATATTCAATTTGGGCATTAAGTATGACACAATGAGTCCATTCAATGCGAGGTGATATTTTTCGGTTAATTAATGTATCACAAACTATTATATATGATTTGGAATTTAATCATAGATATTACCTTGTTGGAAAGCTCTGAAATGGTAAATCAAAGAGAGAGAGAGAGAGAGAGAGAGAGAGAGAGAGAGAGCTTCAAATCGTCCCATACAACGCGTCTGACCACAAGTGGATATTTCTCTCCTCACAGCTCATCTTTTTCAAAATTTGACACCAACAAATGAGCTTCCGTAGAAAAAACTTCACACTGTGTTGGTAAAATATGAGGCCCTGGCTAGAGTTTTATAAAAGAAAATGAAAATAATATAATGATGACTGGACAATCATTTCCAGGAAGAAAAAAAAATGGTGATTCGATAGCTAAGAGGCCCTACTTTCATTACCTGACATGATAGAAGTTAAAATAATAAAAGCAGAACATCAACCGAGAAAATAATAATAATACTAGAACATTATCAGCTCTACTCCCGGATTTGAAGGGGAAAAGAAAAAATAAAAGTATGTTCTAGTCCTCATGCGGATGACATTAAATAAGACTACACTATTGGAAAATTGGCAACGAAGTACTGAAAAGTAAAGCTGCAGTTTACTATTTGTTTATTTTCTGATAGCTAAGTGTTGATTTATGTAGCTCGTAGGTATTGAGAGAGAGTAAGAGGATATTCTGGAGCGGCTGTTAGAGTAAGTGCCTTGTAAATCAACTGTTTGGTAGAGTTTGAAAATTCTTATAATCATCTTTTATTTTAATATAATTTAAATTTATTATAACATTTATTTTATCTTGATACTCATGCTATAAGCATAAATAAAGTCCTTAAATAACTATATATAGTGAGATATGAAGGCACATGTGATGACCATCATAAAACACACCCATATTTACTGTATATTTTAAATATATTCCTAGTCAATTGAGCTGCCAATAAACAAAGATAAAAGCTGCTCGAGCTAGAGACTAGCATCTGTGATGTAGTGTACCACGTTTCATTGGTAAAGACATAAAGATATTCAAACATACAAATGAATGCTCATATGATGAGTTCATCAAACTACCCTCACTTGGACTTTCTAAGTGGTTATCATTCATCGAGTGGATAAGTCTTTAGTTGTGGTTATACACTAATAGTCCTTATGACCCGGGACAACACTGAGACTCTATATGCTGGGATTGTACTTTGACTTATTTGCTGACTCGATTGGGGTCATCAAGTGGTGAGATTGAGTGCAGTAACAAAACATATAGGAGTCAATGCATTGTAGTCGGGAATTCATCATGCACTCATGGGTGTGGATATCCTTTGTAATGTATTGTTCTATAGTGTATGAAGTATTTGATCAAGACTATAAGATGTGCATTTGAAAAGGAGTTTCCTAGTTGCACATGCGATGTTACTATAAGATACATTACATGATTGTCAAATCAATATATAACTCTCGATGTACTAATAGTTGTAGATTTGATCGGGATATATATGAGTGAAGGAACCGGACTGTACATTAACCATAATCAACTGGATCTTACAGG
>JBAMHZ010000065.1:3687208-3713258 GCA_037177395.1 Alpinia galanga
AGATCTAACAATTTTGGACAGGAGGGCACGAAACTTACTTTGCCCTCTCAGGCCAAGCTTCAAACAGTTATCAACTCGCCTACTAGTTCACAGGATCGTGGACCTGGACTTGCAGCCAATATTTCTGGGGTGAATGCAAATATGTCTTCGTCTCAGAACTTGATGGGTTCATATCCTGACACAGTCAGTAACTCCCCACGTTCCAAGAAAAGAGACAACTCAGATGCTCAGTTGACGCCTTTTATTGGCATGAAGAGACCAAAGCAAACTTCAGTAGGGGTGGATGGCATTCAGCAACAGCAGCAACAAACAGGGTCTCAATTGGTAGGATTGACTGGAACAGATTTGCAATGGAAGAACCAAATGCTACATTGCCATTTAGATGCAAAGGGGGGTCAGTATTCTTCTACATTGGGCAATCAGAGGTATCCTTCAACTGTTGTAAATAATATACCTAACCAAGATCCAGGAGCTTCTTTCTACTTTAATCACCAAGGTATGAGATATGTTCCCAAGGAAGAACAATTAGATGGACAAGAGCAAGAGAGATCTAAAGAAGCTGTTCAGGCACTCTCCGTTAACAGTGCTGTTGATCAGCAGCAATCGCGAGCACAGTTGCCACAGCAGTCATATATGAGAAACCATCCTCCAACTCCTATCCAGTGGCACAATGTCCGGCCGGTATCTGAAAAGGATATGGGAAAGGATGATACATCTCAGAGAAGAAAATCGGTGCCCAGTCCAAGAGTCTCATCTGGGCCCATGGTCCAGTCACCAGTATCATCAAGATCAGGAGAAATTTCAAGCGGATCTGCAGGTGGGCAGTTCAATGGCATTACAACAACTTCTGCTCTGGGTGTTCAAAAAGATAAGTTAATAGCAAATTCTAATGCCACAATTGGTGCCCCTTCTGTGACTTCTAGTCCTAGTGACTCTCTTCACCGACAACATCAAACCTCAGGGACTGCTAAACGCAAACCAAATTCTATGACCAAGACACAAACTGTGACTGCAGTTGGATCTCCTGTTAGTGTTAGCAATATGAATCCTCCCTTAAGCGTTAACAGTCCTTCAATTGGAACTGCTCCTCTTGGTGATCAAGTCATTGTTGAGAGATTTATGAAAATTGATGCAGTAACCCAAAGGTATGCATATGATTTTTTTAATAAATTAATCACACACATATATCCATACAAAGTTGTTGACTTCTGTATTTTAATATTTACCCCTGGAAAATTTATTTTGACTCTCATTGTTGCCAAGTATAGAACCTTGCAAATATGTTATTATTAGTTAATATTTAGCATAAAACATCAATTGATAGTCAAATAATACTACAACAACAACAACAAAAACAAGACTTTATCCCACTAGATGGGGTTGGCTATATGGATTCTTCTATGTCATTAGGTTCTAACTCTTATATTATCATTATTTATATTTAAATAAAATTTATCATATTTTATCATTGTTAATCAAATCTTCTTTGATCTTCATTTTCCTTATTTTATGTGTATATTTGTTATAGTTTCATATCGCCTAACTGGAATATTTATTGCTCATCTAAATGCATGTCCCTACTATCTTAAATGTTTCTCGAAGTTTTCCTTTAATATATGCAACTTTGATTTTTTTTTCCTAATATTCTAATTTCTTATTTTGTCTATTCTCGTATGTCTTTACATTTATCTTAATATTCTCATCTTTACGACTTTCATCTTCTACTCATATGCTCGAGTCATTATTCAACATTCAACTCCATATAACATAGTAAGTTTAGTCATTATTTTGTAGAACTTCCTTTTAAGTTTTAGAGTTATTTTAAGATCCCAAAGAACACCTAATGCTCTTCTTCATTTTAATTATTTTGTTTGTATTCTATGTAAGACATCTTTCAATCCCTCTATCTATTTACAAAAATGATTCTAAATATTTGAAACTATTAGTTACAGACAATTCATCATCATCTATCTTAACAATTGTCTTATTATGTTTAATATTATTAAATTTAAATTTTATATATTCTGTCGTTACTCTATTAAGATTAAAATCTCTTACTTTTAGTATTTTCTGTCAAGATTCGAATTTAGCATTCACTCCTTTACGTATCTCATCTATCAAAATAATATCATTTGCAAATAACATACACCATGGTATTATGTTTTGATGTGTCGAGTGAGTTCATCTATGATTAGTATAAAAAGATAGAGATTTAAAGTTGATCTTCGATGTAACCTTATCTTTATGGGAAATGCTTCAGTAATCCACACACTTGTCATTATATTCGCATACATATCTTTAATTATTTTAGTATGCGCTATACTAATATCTTTCTTTTCTAAAATTCTCCATATAATTTCTTTTGGGACTCTATTATAAGTTATTTCTAGATCGATGAATGCCATGTATAAGTCTTGCTTCTGTTTTCAATACTTTTTAAATAGTTGCTTGAGAATATATATAACTTCTATTGTCGACCTTTTAAGTATGCATCTAAATTGATTTTCGGTTATCATGCTCTCCTTCCTTAATCTTTTTTCTATTAGCCTTTTTTAAAGTTTCATGATATGACTTATTAGTTTAATACCCTTATAATTTGCATAATTTTGTATATCTCCTTTGATTTTATATAAGGGAACTAAAGTATTTATCATCCACTGATCGGGTATTTTTTTCATTTTCAATTTTAGGTTAAATAGCTTTATAAGCTATTCAATATTTTGTTTCTCTTAACACTTTCATACCTCTATTGAAATATCATTTGGTCAAACTATTTTCTATTTAGCATTGTAAAGTTTGTTCAACTTTTGAAGTTTGAATTCTATGCTAAAAATTTAAATTTTTATGCTTCTCTAACCTACTTAAATTATCTAAGTTAAGTTAGTTACCTAAACTTTTATTGACGAAAATATCTCTTCTATTACTTTTTTATTTTTTCATTATTTGATAGTATCATATTGTATTCATCGTTAATGCATCTTATTTGAATAAGATCTCTTATCTTCCTCTCTCTAGATTTAGTTATTTTATAAATATCTCTTTCTCTTTCTTTTATATTTAACCGTCGATATAATCATTCATAAATTTCATTCTTAACTTCATTCACCACTTTCTTAGCCTCTTTTTTGGCTATCATATACTTTTTAAAGTTTTTCTCATTTTTACAAATATATAGTACTTTATAAGTTATTCGATTTTCCTTTATTTTCTCTTGTATTTTCTCATTTTGTCATTAAGATTCTTTAATTGGTGGTGCACACCCCTTTGACTCACTAAATACATCCTTGGCTATCATTTTCAATTTTAATATCGTTTATCCCATGTCGTATTCGAGTCGCCATGTATTTCTCTTAATTTTTATACTCTTACCGTCTTTTTAAATATGTTTTTCTTCCTTTCTTTTAATTTTTACTACTTAATTCTAGGAGTCATGTACTTTTTCCTTCTATTGAAATTATTCTTGAGGCGTATATCCAACATTATTAATTTATATTAGTAGTTAGGTTTTCTTCAGGGATAACCTTGCAATTTTTATAAATATTTTTGATCTATTTTCCTAACTATAAGAAAATCAATTTGCAATTTATTATTCTCACTTTTAAACATAATTAAGTGTTTTTATTTTTTTTTGAAAAACGTATTAACTACTGTAAGGCTATGTGCTATCGTAAAATCTAATATAATTTTTCCTTCTTCATTTCTTGTTACAAACTCATAACTCCATGCACCCTATTATATTTCCTATTTTTCACTCTTATGTGTCTATTTAGATTTCTTCCTATTAAAATCATTTTGTTTGGCGGAATTTTTTGTAATACCTTATCTAGGTCTTCTCAAAACTGTGATTTAGTGTTTTTATCTAATCTCATTTGAGGTGCATATATGCTAATTATATTAATAATTTTTTTCGTCACCACTACTTATTATTTAGTGAACTATCTATAATAATACATACTTTATTTCTTGTTTTACTCCATTCTGTCTGCCACAACTTAAAACTCGAATTCTCTATCACCTTAAACACAAAATATTAATTTTTCTCCTAATTATCATATTTACTACCTTCATTATTTTGCCGGTGAGTGTTCTTATATTCTATGTTTCCAATCTTAGACAATTGATTTTTCTATAATATTTGTTTTTATCTAACCTATGGTGTGAGAACTCTTGTATGTTTAAAACTATATCTAAGTTCTCATAGAGATATAATGACTCTTGTGTGACATTACAGTCAGACCCCGCGATGCGTTTCTTCCGAGGAATAACCTAATATTAGCACAATAGTTTAATAGATTTATTCATCGAACATTGATATGAATTCAACACTGACTGGCCTGATGCAAATCTCATCCTTTTTCATCTGGCTTGGGACCGATATCGACGGATTTGACAATTTGATCTATATTTCTTTAATATTAATATTCACATAAAAATTCCTTATTTGATAAAAGATTGTCAAAAGATAATGGAAAATAAACTTTAACTTCATCAAAATTAAGCCTATAAGAAGTATTCAAAGAGACGCTTGTCTATGAGATTCTCTCTCAATCAACCCCAAGTTAATGCTACTAATACAAATACTGATATTTTGTATTAAGATTGTCAATTTGACATTTCTATTGGGAATCCTGAATTTTCAAATTTATATGATTTAGATGGAAATTGTAAAATATGAAAAAAATCGACCTTATTTCATTAAAATAATATCATATTTTATTTAATAGACATATTATTAATGGAGCAAACTGATTCTCATAGTAAAATTAAACAAATTCATATTGTACATCGATGACAACTAAAATATTATCATTTTATTTTATTTCATTAAAAATAAGTTAAATATCATTCAATGTAAGGAACTATTATTGACATAGTTGAAGAGAAGAAGGTGACAATCATGCTTTGGGAAGAGAGGAATGAAAGATGACTTTGAAGTGACAAGTCTTCTTAATAATCATCCATTCTATCCTTGTGTTCATCTTTCTGTCTTGATTGGCAGGATTGGTTCTTATTGGTCGCTTTTAGGTTTTGACTCCATTTTAGTTGTCAAGTCTGTTTATCATGATAAAAAATTTCTCTTTCTATGTCATCATGCATTCTGAGCTTTCACTCTATTTGACTTCTCTACTCATAAAGGTTTCATCCTTCATTCTTCTTTTAAGGTCTTGGTTTAATTTTCAGTTTGTTGGGGTTTAATTAAGCTTGCATAATATTAGATATGCTTTTAAGGTTCAACTAGGTTATATATAATGGTTTATTTGACACTTCCTCTCAAGTTGGGCCATAGATACTATCTTTGTTCATCATATAATGTAAACTATAAAAATCCCACAAAAATAAATGATAAAAACTAACTAAGATTATGGTGATAAAATCAAAACAGGATATTAGTGCAACAACATGAACATATTGGTTTTGGATTGAGCTTTGAAGGGTTGTTTCCTGACTATGGTTGTTGCATGATCTTCATCCTTCAAAGGACTTGATATTAGCATCTTCCTTGATTCTCCTCAAATTGAAGATATTTCAGTTTTATGAGTTTGCAAGGACGAGATGACTTGGTAGAGGTTTGCAGGGTGAAATAGAGAGATTATGTCTCTAGCATATACTCATGAACTAGGAGTTAATATTGGGTGAGACACTAAGTAGGTCAATATTGCTTTGAGAGATGAGCATGTTAGAGACGGAGACTAATTAAAGTTTGAGAAAAAGAGATACTAGAAAAAAGATAAACCACTAACCTTTCCTTGGTTTCAACTAGCACAGAAATTTGGTGCAGAAATGAGATTAGGGTTGTAAGATTAATTCACTTGGAGATGAGAGGAATGTAGGTGGCAGACTTAATTTCCGGTCATTTTCCTCTAAAAGAGGGAGTAGATGTTGGAAAAAGGAAATAAACAAAGGAGGGAAAATGGAAAAGGAAAAGGAAAGAAACAAAGGATGATTGATGAAAGTGATTCTAAGGATGCTTAAAGAAAAGTGGAAAGGAAAGAGTAAACTTGAATGTCGGCTTTTTTTATATTTTTCTTTGTTGCTTTTTGTTTTCCATCTACCACTATTATCTTCTTTTCTTTGAACCCTTTCCCTCATTTTTCTCTAAATTTCCTTGTCTTGTTTGGATGGGTTCACTTGGATTTAAATCTGTTTGTTGTAAATGTAGATGAATTTTGAGGACACAGGCTTCAACAGAGATGCAGGAGGACACCTCATTTTCATTGAACCTTGCGGTCTCCCATTAGGGGAGGATAATATTACTAGTGTTTTTAACCCTTAAAGATAATTAATTCTGACACGCATAAGACTTGATATGCCTTGTACTATATATAATATTTTTATCTGACAATATCGAATCACATTGAATTAGATTAAATCAACATAGTTCTCTCAAGTCCCTGTTCACACATGATATGCTTCGTTTCAAAACTGAATCATATTATCATAACATCTTGTTTCAAAACTGTAGTGGAAGAATTTCATTTACACCTGAATTTGGTAAACTTCTACTGTTTCCCACATAATTCTAATATGTCAAAATCATTATTTGAATAGTTGCCACTTGGAAGTTGTGACGGCAATTTACCTAGGATAAACACAGTATGTCAATGTTTATTTCTGTTTTTTTCATGTTTACTCTACAAAATATGTTGGTATCCTCGAGAAGATTTAGTAGGTGCCACATGCATGTTTCCTTACCATGGTGCTTTTGTTGTTTGTTTAACTTCCACATTTTAGGTCTAAGCAACTTGATCTTGCTACCTGTATTTACTTGGATTGAAGTGATAACAGCAGCTAGCCGTAGCTAATCTTTTCGTTTTTGGTATCAGACACCAACTTAATCTCAAGAAGAATAAAGTTGATGACTATCCTGGAAAAGAACCAACACGACATTCCACCCAGGAACTTGCAATTTGTCTATCTGATTCATTCAATTGTGAGGATTTCACAGATCAAAGGAAACCGTTGGCGAAATCTGTAATTGGTGGGACAATTAATACCCCCAAGGACAGAACAATCAGCTTTGTGCGCAATGAGCGGGTGTATCAAGGTTTACCTTGCTTGAACAATCTTCCCTTTAACAGAAAAAAACTCCAAAATATTCTGTGCTGATACTATTTAAATTTATCTTGATTTTTTTTAAAGTTTCCATGAGGTTGATCATGACTGAGAAGCCCTTTGATGGCACTGTATCAATGCAGTACGAGTACATGGAAGATTCTAAGGTTCAAGATTCTCAGCTAACATTACCCACAACTGTGAGTTGCTCTACTCCTGTATCATCCGTGTTTTGCTCAAGCTGTTCCTATGAAATCTAACATCACAATTTTGGTCAATGATCAGAACCATGCAGATATGCTTGCAGCGCAGTTTGTTCAACTGGTAAGTTTGAGGAGAAAAATTTAGATCTTGAAATATTTCTTTAGTGACATTTCATCTATATTTCATGTTCTCCAGATGGAACATGATGGATATCAGAAGGCTGAAGATCAAATACGATCTATACCCATTCGCATGGTTGCTTCTCCAGGTAGCCTTCCTTCAGGTACACCAATGATGACGGTTACCTCTACGTCTGGAATTACATCTGAAATGAAACCGTCAGAAATGGCTAGTGGTCAACCATCACAAGTAACTTTCCCTGCTGTTACCAATGCGATTGGTCCCATGAATTCTTCCCAACATCCTTCCAACAATGCAAGGATGATGACAGCTGCTAATAACAGTCAGACTCTGGCAGCGTCACAGGGTTATCTTGCAGGCACTCTCACGTCTGCTAGGATGCAGCAGGTAGATCAATCTATACTGAAATCACATCAGCAACAGCAACAACAGCAACCGCAGCAGATGCAGCAAAATACATCCCCATTGCTACAGCAACAGCAGCTTCCACCTGCACAACTTCAGAGGTCATCAACACTGCTCTCAACGAATCCTCTACAGCAGATGATTGGTCAGAATTCAAATCTGCAGATGGGAACTAACCAGATGGTAAATAACAAGCAATTGCAGCTTCAGATATTGCAACAGCAACAGCAACAGCAGCAGCAGCAGCAGCAGCAGCAGCAACTTCCTAGGAAAATGATGATGGGGCTTAACCCAACCATGAGCATGGGAAACATGGGCAACAATGTGATGGGCCTTGGTAACTTGAACAATGTAGTAGGGATAGGTGGCATGCGTGCTATCTCGTCTCCCATTGGCTCTATGTCAGGCTTGGGCAACCTAAGCCCTCACCAAATGAATCTGGTGTCAGCTTCCAATTTCAGTGCAGGACTTGCTCAAAATTCTTTGACCCATGCACAGGCTGCTGCGATGGCATCCAAGTTTAGGATGGCACAGCAAAATCGGGCAGGTCTATATGGTCAATCTGGTATTGCTTGCATGCCAGGGAGTTCGAACCAGATGCTTGCGTCCTCGCCAGGTCTGTCTATGTTGGGTGCGTTAAATCGAGCAAACATGAACCCTTTGCAAAGGAATGCAATGTCAACTATGGGCCCTCCTAAAGTACCAGGAGCAAACTTATACCTAAATCCTCAGCAGCAGCAGCAGCAGCAGCAGCAGCTTCAACAGCAGCAGCAGCTGCAGCCACAACACCAGCAGCAGCTACAGCCACCGCAACAGCAGCAGCAGCAGCAGCAGGAACAAATGCAGCAACAAATAAGTTCACCATGGCAGCAGGGCCAGGTTGGCTCCCCACCAATGGTGGGCTCTCCGTCAGCAATGTTGATGCAGCATCAACAGATCAGCCCTCAACAAATGAGCCAACAAACTGCAATGAGTCCCCAGCAGCTGAGCTCAGGTGCATTGCCGCAAATGAACAACAGTCTTAATCCTGGGCCTGGCCCTGCAAGTCCACAACTGAGCTCACAGACACATGGATCTGTTGGAAGCATCACAAGTTCTCCTATGGAGCAACTGCAAGGTGCTACCAAGGCTGGGTCAGCCAACAATGTCTAAGTTGGTGTAAATGAAAGAATTCCTTCGACTCAGTGAATCCCAAACTGATCGATATAACTTCGATTCCAAACATGATGTTTCTCAGGAGTCATTTGTTAAATTCCATTCCAAGCATGACGATCAGAGCGCTTCAATATGCTTGGATATGTGTGTGGGTAGCGCTAGTGTATCATTTGAAACTCGAGTGTTTATTTGATGTCTGGAATGTATTGGTTTTGCCCACTATATAAAAAATTAGTTTTGCAGTATCTGTATACACGTGGGATGATTTTGCCTTCTTGCAGGCTCTTAAATGATTTTGATTTGTATAATGCATGATTGAAGGTCTTACCTGTGTTACGAGTAATGCATGATTTGCATCCTTGAAAAGTTGAGTACAAACATGTTCCCTTCATGGAACATAGCTCAGATGGTTGAAATTTTGAGCTTCTTCTGGACTCTGAACACAAGAGGCAGGGTGATGGTTTGCTTGCGTTTGCTACAGACAATATTCATTAGAGTTGCTTCCTTTGTCCAAATGATACTTCTGCAATCTTCTCCATTTTCAGTTCTCTACTGTGAACTAAACTCTGCAAACTCGAGCTCGCTTTCTGTTCAAATATGGTTTGTCATTTTTCATCTGGGGTTTGAATTATATTATTCCCTCAATTACAGTAAAAATGTGGTAGTAGCCACTTGAGAGGGGTCTTGGAGTTCTTCGTATTAAAACGATCCACTTGTGTTTGTTGAGTAACTAAGCCTATGTAAAGGGGTTCTAAAAGTATCAGAGCTGAAAAATGGAAAATTTTAATCAGCTAATTACATTTTGTATCCGTTATTAATTTTAATTGGTTAAATACAGAAATAATCTCTTTCAATATAAAATAAGACTGTGTATAAGTGATTTTTTTTGGATCTTATATTAGTGGAAGCTTCGTAATATTTTTTTAGTTATTTATTCAAATATAAATTTACTCGAGTTGTTTATTCTAAAGCAATATGAAACTTACTGAGAAGTCGATGATATCATACAGACTTCCATCTCCTCAAGTACTAAACATAAATAATACAGGGTCAAAAAACGATAACTTATACATCTTAGTTTTGCTAGGACAACTAGAAAATAACTCTAATCACTTCAAGTTTCAATTGGGTGATAAGTGCTTATTTTCCATATTGTTTGTCTCACTTGTAAGCTATTTAGTGCTGGACGATACGTTGATGATTTCCTTGAGCATGCGCTTATTGCATATAAATGACTCAATCAACTAAATGGAAACGCTAAGACAATGCAAATTTAAACTCAAAAGGGTTATTTAGGAATATTCAGAAGCCTCGTACAAGTAGGAAAAACCTCATTTTCATCGAAACCTACAGGTCGATTGGAATGCTAATTATTTGTATGATCCACAAAAAAAAAAAGTTTTAGTTCAGTTCATTTTTCAATACAAAGCCTAAATCAGGACCAAAAGGTTAAATAATGCCTAGCCTAGATCTTATTTCTTGAGATTAACTTATTCTAACTATCACTCTAATCTCAACAAAAATTTATATATATATTGTGAAATCTCTAATTGACAAATTTTTTTCTTCTGAAAAATGTAATATTGAACCTTTTCACTCTAGGATTAAATAGTATATTATGAAATTAATAAGTCCATTTTAATTCAAATTTAATTTAGTTTGGCTAAAACTTATTAAAGTCCATCATGCATGAAGCATTTAATTTAGTTTTTGCTATTACAAGGATCACTGGCTTAGGTGAAGTATTGAGAGTGAGTAATAGAAATTTTTAATTTAATTTTGATATCACACAAGGTTTTTTTAGGATATGAAATACAGATAATAGACGCGCATATACATGTTTCAAATGTTACAATCTATACATAATACTAATAGTTACTTAATTAGTTTAGTGATAAGTAGATTAAATTAGAGAATTTTAATTAAAGATTAAATATTTAAATTCATATAACATTATTATTTGGAATTTAACCTTATAATTCTTTTATGGAACAAGAAACTATCTCACATCTTATGGTGTGGAGCATTGCATGTTCAAAGAAAAAAAATTACATAGCTAGTATTATTCATCTGTTTTGTATCTAAAAAAAAAATCTAATTGAAACAACTTGTCGTATTAATATTTTTTTTCTCACAATTTAATGGAAGAGGAAAAAGAGATTTTCACTGATTAATGAAGTCTAATTGGATAGTGATTAAAAATAGATGAATATATATCACAAAATTTATAATTAGTTAAGTAAACTACTAATCAAAATTAACATGTTCTTCTAAGTGTATATAAATTTTGTGATAATTTTTTTTTAAAAGATTTTATTGGTGGGATAATGTGGCAAAAGTACAGCGCACATAAATTCTATGCAACATTTTGTTTTCATTTTTTTTTTCTGGGGAAAAAAAAGGTTCTCACAATTTTTAGAAAACCATTCCATTTTCTATCATTTTGTCAAGTGTAGCCCTTTGCCTCTCGCACTGTTCCACTTGGCCAACAGGAGCACTCTTCTTCGCCGTCATCCCCAGCTCCTTCGCTGCGCTGTATATAAGCTAAACCATCCTCTCTCTTCTTTTCTGTTTTCGACTTCTCGATCGTCTCCCTTTCTCTCTCTTTGCCTCCCTCTAACTTGTCGCCTCGCTGCCATGGCGGGCGTGGCCGTTGCCTCGCCCCTCGGCTCCTGGATCGCCACAGCGGCGTCGGTGTCCTCCTCCGCCGCCTGTGAACAGGACCTCCTCGTCAGGCCTTGCGGGAGGAGACTGGCGGCGATATCCTCCCCCTCCATACTCCGACGATCCAAGATCTGGTCCATCGCCGGTTCCGCCGACCCCTGCATATGCGACTTCAGCTCCTCCGGCGTCGCAGAACTTCGCCGCGATGGCTGCATCTCTCTCCTCTTCGGGTTTCTGAAGACGGTGTCCAACCGAGCGCGAAGAAGGATCGCCCACTACCCTGCCGCATCTGGTATCCGCAACCGACAAGCACTGATTATTTATTTGATCGATGTTAACTTGAGTCTAATACTGGACCTGGTAGTTTGTTATTATCCCATGTAATAAATCTTGACCTTCTTAATTTGTTAGATACGTTCTGATAATCACTAGAATGCTGTTAACGGGATCGGGTTTGTGATTGGTTGATGTACATGGAGATTTGGGTACAGGATCTGGTAAGGCATTGCTTGGATGAGGAACTGCTGGCTACATCTTAACCTAGGGACGATACCAGTAGTGAGAACGATCCAACTAAGATCCGAACTTTTCTTTGGCATGCAAAGCAACTGAGCAAGTGAACCTTGCTGGCCTTAAGCACATTGTTTCTGTTTCAGTTGTTTGCACATTTGTATAAGTAGACTAAGATTTGAATGTTAAACTGGATGCTCAACTAGGTTTGTTAAGGATTTTCAGATTTTATAGTTCTTCCATTATGAGCACTTGCTTGTGGACTATTATCATGCTTTTATTCCAAAAGACATGCAGAACTGTGGCTTTATTAAAATGGGCAAGTTTACTTTATTTTTGAAGAGGGAAAACTCCATGTCAATGCATGTCATTTGCCTAATTGGCAAATCTTGTTGATCGATGGAGCAATGACTGTGCATATTTTCAATAGTCACTAATATATTCAAACCATGTTGCAGGGCAAGCAATGGCAGTTGCCTTGGAACCAACTAAGGAACTTGGCGAGAAGAAAAGTAAGCATATGAAACAGAGAAAGGTTGTTGTCACAGGTATGGGTGTGGTTAGTCCTCTAGGCGATGATCCAGATGTCTTCTACACTAACCTTCTTGAAGGCATTAGTGGCATAAGTGAGATTGAGACGTTTGATTGTTCTAATTATCCCACGGTATTTTTGTATCTTAAGCAATTAATTTTCAAAGTTCCATATTACACAAACAATGCACTAAAATATGTCAATGTGCTATTTCAAGAATTGATTAATCTGTTAAGTTTTGTACCAGCCTGCTTTGTTATGGTCTCTAATGACAGGCTATTTTGTAGAGAATTGCAGGGGAGATCAAATCTTTTTCTGCAGATGGGTGGGTGGCCCCTAAGTTTTCAAGAAGGATGGATAAGTTCATGCTCTATTTACTTACTGCAGGGAAAAAGGCACTAGAGGATGGTGGAGTCACAGAAGAAGTCATGAGTCAGTTTGAGAAAACAAGGTGCGGTGTGCTGATTGGGTCTGCAATGGGTGGAATGAAAGTATGTGCTTTCCTTAGCATATATCTGAGAATGAGAAGTCCCATGGCTTCCTTAGCATACCTCTAAGAACAAGAAACCCCAACTTTTAGCACTTAATAATGTTCATAAGAAATTAATGATGCCCATCTGCAAAACAATTTTCTGTGCTGTTTATGGCATTTGCATAATTTTTCCTGGAAAATCATATCCTGTATTTCAAATTGCAGGTTTTTAATGATGCAATTGAGGCTTTGAGAGTCTCATACAAGAAGATGAATCCATTCTGTGTACCTTTTGCAACTACAAATATGGGATCTGCAATGCTTGCAATGGATCTGGTTTGCCAGTTATCCTTGTTTGGAAATGGAAAATTTGTCTAGAAATATGTCTAATACTTCCAATAGACTCCATGTTTCTTTTATTTAGGGGTGGATGGGCCCTAATTATTCAATTTCAACTGCTTGTGCGACTAGCAACTTCTGTATTCTAAATGCAGCAAATCATATTATACGAGGTGAAGCAGTAAGTCTCTCATTTCTACCATTGTTCATTAACAAAGTGTAATGTTCGTGTTCATATTCATGCTTTCTATATCTTGCAGGATGTGATGCTTTGTGGTGGATCTGATTCTGCCATCATACCTATTGGTGTGACAACTCATCCTAAGCCAACTTCTTTTCTGGTTATATTTAACTCACTTAGCTATATGCATGTTCATGTTATTGCAGGAGTAGGTGGTTTTGTAGCATGCAGAGCACTTTCTCAAAGAAATACTGATCCGACCAAAGCATCACGCCCATGGGATGTTGTATGTTTATGCTACTTGATCTTCTTTTCTTTCTTTGAATTTTCCCTAAGCCAGAATCTTAGATCCTGTGTAACTTTTGCCTACCACTTTATTGGGTCTTGACCATGTTTTAGTTTTCCACTCCTGTCCTGCTTTTTTGCACAAAGCCATAAATTGTTCTTGTTGTGATATTGTCGCAGGTTTAAAATTATAATGTTTTAATAAAAAAAAAGACAATCCGGTGCACGAAGCTTCTATCAATGCCCTTAGCAAAAGTCTATTGTATGCAATTTTACTCTGCTTTATAATTGATTATTTCCATGACTCCAACCTGTGATCTTTAGGTCATATGACAATAACTTTACTGTTGCACTAAAGCTCCCCTTCGTAATGTTTTAATATTGTATTTTAATCTTTTTATTCATGTAGCTTTATTCAGCATAGAGTTTTGCTTGTCCCAACTATTTGTTGGCCGTGTGAAGTGGATCTTATTCATCCATTGAGCTTTATGCAACACTAGTAGTAATACTCAAATCAATTAAATAAATGCCTATTACATTGAACCATGTGAAGGGGAGCCTTGGTGCAATGGTAAAATTGCTACCTTGTAACTTAAAGATCACGGGTTTGAGTTCTGGAAACAACCTCTTGCAAAGCAAAGTAAGGCTAAATCTTTCCTCGGGATTTCGTATGGCGGGAGCTTTGTGTACCGGACTGCCCTTTTTTTCTTCTAGACCTTCCACTCTAATTATAAAATCAACTATATAAATATTTAAATAGGTCCATTATCATATCAAGCTATTTTCTTTTGTTCTATCATCTATTCGAGACACACCTATTTACTCTCAGATTGTATTTTTACACACATCATCTATTGATCAAAGTTTATAGGAGGATTAGAAGAATGTAAATGTTTATGTACAATTATTTTGGTGAACTAGACAATAAATCATCTATTAAACAAACAATATCAAAAATTTCTAATGAAGTGTATTTGTTTTGTTTGGGAAAAACCAAGCACAGGATTGGTAGAGCATTTGTCATAATGATTTTAAAAAGACTTAAAAGATACACTTATGAACTTTGGCTTATTTGTTTTGCTTGGGGAAAACCAGGCACAATTGGTAGAATTAAAGATACACTTATAAATGCAAAGGGTGTGATACTAAAATTTTGTTTTTTTTATGATTTTGACTTGTTATAATGATAAGTAAATAAACTGGTTGTTAAAAATATATATGTATATATTTGCATTAAATTTGATATATTGGTTGGTTTTGTTCATTTTGATTAGAAGTTTATCAATTGATTCAGTTTTCTTTATAAGTTTATTAATTTCAATTTCAGATTTGGTTCAGCCCAGTTTTATAATTTGCAGGTTTCAATTTCAGTTTGATTCACATTGAAAATATATTGATTGGTTCACTTTGATTTAGAAGTTTAACTTTGGTTTAATTTTAGTTTGAAAATTTCATACCTATCAGCGTGGTTTAGTTTTAGAGTGTTTTGATAAATTGATAAATCAAAACATCCATATGCTTGGCATTTTAACAAAAGTAATATCCTGGTTCTAGCAAGGTAGACCTAATTCTTTTTTCTATTTTACTAATGGTTAAGGATCGTGATGGATTTGTTATGGGGGAAGGGGCTGGTGTGCTACTTTTGGAAGAACTAGACCATGCTAAGGTTAGAAGAATGATGCACTGTATTTTCTCATTCATAATTCCATCTCTTTTCTTGCAGCTCTTTTTATTTATATTTCCTTTCATCTTGCAGCAAAGAAGAGCAAAAATCTATGCTGAGTTTTTAGGTGGAAGCATCACTTGTGATGCTTACCACATGACAGAGCCACATCCTGAAGGTAACTACATATTTATTTACGAAATGCAAACATGGCATACTGCCTCTAGTATTTTTTTCAAACATTCTAATGATCCTATTCCTATGTTAAATCAGGTACGGGTATTGTTCTTTGCATAGAGAAGGCACTATCAGAATCAGGAGTATCCAGAGAAGATGTTAACTACATAAATGCTCATGCAACATCGACACAGGCTGGTGATTTAAAAGAATATGAAGCTCTTATTCGTTGCTTTGGTGAGAACCGTAAGGTGTGTGATTTAAAAGAATATCAAGCTCTTATTAGTTATTTTGGGAAGAATTGTAAGGTGTGATAAAAATCATGTATTAATTATTGAACTTGCAGCTGAGAGTGAACTCAACAAAGTCTATGACTGGTCATCTGTTGGGTGCTGCTGGTGCAGTGGAAGCAGTTGCTATTGTACAGGTAAAGTTCACGCTTTCCTTATCCATTGAAGTTTTACCTCTCAATCTCTCAATTTTTGAACTCTTGATGAATAACACTTATCACATCGTATAGCTAAGGCCCTTTTATAGAACATTTAAAGAGCCTAGCCTAATTTACCCTAACAAATATAATAAAACTTATAACAATTTTAAAAATTTTGAATTTAAATTAAACCCTAAAACTAATTTCTAAATTCATCTGCTATATTTATTCTTCTCCATCAAGAGCACTCAACCTCATTGAATGGGA
This sequence comes from Alpinia galanga, assembly GCA_037177395.1. NCBI lineage: Eukaryota > Viridiplantae > Streptophyta > Magnoliopsida > Zingiberales > Zingiberaceae > Alpinia > Alpinia galanga. The sequence goes on from JBAMHZ010000065.1 coordinate 3,703,687, forward strand.
TTGAAGTAAGAAGTTCAAACCAAGCTTTAAAATCTCAAGGCATGCTACAATTTGAGCCTTTGATTGAAACAATGTTGTTTTCGTATCGTGCTACATTTTGATACATGGTGCCGGTGACAAATTGAAGGTTGAAGGAGGAAGGATACATTGTCTACGTTGAGTGATATTGAGTTTCGGTAATTTAATGGAATGATATATTTTGACGGTTTCACCAAACATAGTATGAAATTTCAAATCATAGATCAAACTTAGTGACACCTAACACAAGTGCATAGTGGTTTGTCATGGGGCACCAAGAGCTTCTAAGTGCATCCATAGGTAATAATGTTTTTATCAACTGTGTTTTAAATCTGGGGAGCCAGCTCCATTGTGGAGGTAAGAGTAGGTATCAAAATTCTAGGAGCATGATTTGTTAGTAAATCAACCGGTAAAGGAGATGGCTTGAAGGTTCTTAAATATGATAGTATATCCTTCACATTGAGAATTTTATTAATGTTCAATTCAATTGGCAAATCAATAATATTAGCATTGGTGTCAATTGTTCTCACAATAGAAAATGGATCATTAAAATGGGTATAAAGTCTCTTAAAGAGCTTTTGGGAAAATGTTCAGGGCAATGTGAACAAAAACATATTCAACAATATACTTCATATGTCTACGATGTGTATCAATGATTATTTTGTATGTTTCATTGCTTAGTGTAAATTTTCTCTTAATACTAGCCTAAATTTCTTGAATGTGCTTAAAAAATGTGCTCAACAAAACTCTCAATTGACTATGAGTAGAAAGTGTCAGATAGAAGAATCAAATCAATGGGTTGCCCAGCTGTAGACCATAAATGATTTCAAAAGGGCATCTGCATATGGATTAATTTATGGAATTATTATAGGCAAATTCAGAAATGAATAAAATAGAATCTTAAATCTCTGGTGTTTCTCTCATTAGGCTTCTAAGCAAGTTTCTCAAGCTTCAGTTGACTACCTCTATTTAACCGTCACTTTTGAGATGGAATGTCGATGAAAATTTGAGATGGGTACCAAACAATTTATATTGGGATTTTTAAAAATAACTAATAAACTTAACAACCATATTTAGCACCATCAATGTGGATAACCTGTGAATTTAATAATTTCCTTAAGAAATAACTTGGTCATATATGATTACCATGTTTATTTTGTTACATGGAATGATGTTAGCTATTTTGGAGATTTTTTCTATTACCATCACCAAGATGGACTCTTGAATCTAATTAGCGTAGGGAATCTACAAACAAAGTCCTTTTAAAATCTTTCTAGGTTCGTGGGGAATGGACAATATGCAAAATCTCGTGTTTCGTTTGGTGGCTTTAACTGTCTCACAAGACCATTTGCATCTAGTTGCATTTAATTCTCATACTAGAAAGTCCTTATGTGATGTTTGAGAAATGTGTATTCTAAAATAGAGAGTTATCTCTAATCACAAAGTCAACCCAATTATGATAGTTCCCATCAACTTCCCAAAAAGTTTCAATCCTAAATCAGGACATGTTCTTCCTTGAAGCATAAATCCAATTTAGATTTCTGTATTCTAAGGTGAGTATAACTCCTCTCAGTACATAAAAATTTGTTATCCTCTAACTCCTCTTAGTACATAAAAATTTGTTATCCACTCTGACATTTTAAGATAAAAGTAAACCCCTCTAGGTTTGCGCTTTAAGATAAAATTACACATGAAAAAATTTAATCACCTAATGTATTTAGTGTTCAACTTCTTTTATTATGGGAAGAAACTAAGCACCTTCTGGTTTGAGTGTAGTATGAATTCGTGTGGCAGGAAATAGTACCGAGAATACCTCAATGCTTGTGATTTTTTTTTAAAGAGTAGCTCGGTGTAGGAAGCTACTGTCAATGTGGAATCTCGGGTAAGGGCTTATTTTAGCAGCTTTATCTTGTATTATAAGAGATTGTTACCATAACTCAAATTCATGACCATTAGGTCACACGATAACAACTTTATTGTTGTGCCAAGATTCCTCTTCACCTTAATGCATATGGATAATTGTGTAAAATTGTCGAAGTAGAATAACATTCTAATCTCTAGTTATTTTCTAAAGAAAGCACTTCTTGACTTGAGGTACTCCTATTCTTATGTATCACAAACTATCTCAAGTGGCATGAATATGGTAAAATTAGCATTTTTTAAATTAATGTATAAATTTTCAACTTGAAGGGACACAAGGATTTGAATGTAGTCTAAGTGGGTGTTGTGGGTCTTGCTGTATATTGATTGGTTGTTAAAGTAGACTACCAATAACTTCCATATAAAGGTCTTAGGGCACGATTAATCACACACAGCTGGGTTGTTCAAAAAATTTAAAGGACACGATTAACTATTCATATAACCCATTTTGTGTCTTAAAGATACTCTTCCATTTGTCTTCTATCCTAATCCCAATTTGGTGTTATTTACTATGCAAGTTGAACTTATAAAACCTCTGTGCTCTTACAATTAAGTAAATTATTGAGTCTAGATATGAGATGCCTACACTTAATGCTATACTTGATGGCAATTTTGTTGATGGTATGATTTCCGACACGCATTTGCTTGGAGTTGTTTTTTTAATGTTAATAATGTGAAAATGAGATGAGGATTCATATTCTCGCTAATAAAGTTAGAGAACAACGATGCTTTTACAATCAAGTTAACTATATTATTTAGTCTAGATATGAGAAACCTATACTAAATGCTATCCTTGACGGCAATCTTGTTGGTGGTTTGGTATTGACACACATTCACTAAGAGTCGAATGGAAACACATTCCCTAAGTGGCATTTCTTTAAGGTTAATAATGTGAGAATGACACAAGGACTTGCACTCTCACTAATAAAACCTTACTTCGATTTGCCTATTTATTTTAGCCATTATTTGGGCTCATGAGGTAGTGTGCACAATTTAATAATTATGAATTAGGGATAAGATCTATCACATGTTGAACAGTTCATAGGGTAGGAACTGGGAAACTTTTCAAATGAGTCCCTTAACTCGGGTCAGCGGTTTCCCAATAAAGTGGTAGCACTAACCCTAAATGTCGGAGGTTACTAAAGCCAATATCATTCTTAAATTCTTTCTTACTCAAATTGAGGCTACATAAGAATGTGAAAGAATTGGCTTGAAGATATGAGTTAATTTTGTTGGGGGAGCATGTCACATCGTATTTTGTAATCCAATAGGGGCCAAAGACTCTTTATTGAAAGCAAATGTTTGATTTATTCATGCAACTTTTTAAGGACTAAATTGGGGTTCCAGTATGAGTTGGATCATAGTAAGGGACTTTTAGAAACAATATTCATGCAGGGGCCGGGGGTGCATTTTTGATCAAATCTTAAAGCTCCAAAGCCCTTTTGGAAAACTAATATAGCTTTAGTGGTGAAATGGAATTTTCCCTATCCTTAATTGTATTATAAGAATTTTTGTTTCTTTAATCATTTATGCATCTCACATTATCTAAGTCTCTCGATTTCCTTTCTCTAACTTCTCCAGTCTGATAAATATTAATATTTTTCCATTTGTAGTTCATGCATTATCATATGCTTAAGCTTCAGAAGACATAACTTTTTTTTTCAATTTATTTAATTTGTACCTATTCAAACTAGTTCGATTTCCACAATTTTTGTCAATTTTTTATAACTTGATTGATTTAAATTAATAGCTTTTGATACATCCTTTCTTAGACACCATCTCTTCGTATATATTCACCTCTACCTTCAAACTCTAAGAATCGACCTAACTAAATTCTTTATCTAATTTGTCAGCATAGTCCATATAAGCATTGTCAAATTCTTATTCTAAACTTTTTTCAACATTCTGTATTTGAAAAGTTTTATATTGTTTATTTCATGATTTTATCTTTGAAAAGGTTTATATTGTTGTCCTTAAAATTCCACGATCTAGTTCCACTTATATATGCATTAGTGGTTGATTTTATCTTTGGTCTCCTCTACTTCTTACATCTTCTATTCTAATTGATAATGTTTAATTAAAAAATCTTGGCCTTTGTTTCTGTTGACATGCCTGGGGGAAAGTTTTTGATAGACTAGCTACTGAAGCATATTACAGATGTCTAAATTTCCTGCCAATCTCTTATCAATCTTTCTCCTAGGGAAGTTCAAATTAAACTGAAGTCCTTTGAACTGAAGGTACCTAATCTTATTGATCTCCATGCACATCATAGGAAGTCGTTTTCCAATGTTCTTGTGCTCTTGTTCCTAGCATTGCCCTGGATCTAGAGTCCTATTCATTGGGGCTTAGGAGTTTGATATAGCCTTGTTTACTGCTAAGATTGAGTTATATCCAAAACATCTTTTAAAGTTGTCTGGTTTATAATATGAGTTATTGCAACTTAAGCTTTGTGAAGAAGGAAAAGAATCTAATGGGGAAAAGAATCCCTAGGGAAAAGGAAAGGAATGAACAGAGGAAGGAAAGGGGTGGGAATGGAAAAAAATGAAAACAGGAGACTCAGTGAGGTCGCGGTTGCGAGTGAGGCTGCTCGTGAGGTTGCGGCCACAAGTGAGGCCCGCTCATGAGGTCGTAGCCATGAATAATCCTGCCTGTGGTCACGAGGTCGCTCACGACAATGAGCAACAGCGCCTTGGGAGAGATTCGAGGTGCTTGACGACAAAGGAAGGAGGAAAAGCTTGTTTCACTTAGTTCTGGGCGGATGAAAAAATGCCTAGAAATTAATCAGAAGACACATTTTTTAATGCGCCTGCTCATTATTTTACAATAGGTAAAAGAGGAAAGGAAATGCAATCCATCTTTTTTTTCTCGTCTGCATCTCTGAGTAAACAGGGGGTTAGACTTCCACTAGTAAATAAATTTCTTTATGACAGTGAATGACACTTTATGGTACTATATTCATGCAAAGAACCGGCCTGGCTAGTTCTGCTGCTGTTGAACTGCAGAAAGTCATAATGACGCTTAAAAAAAAAAAAAGAATCCGTCGTATTAGCGGCCCCTACCAAGGAGGAGGGTAAATCAGAAATTCAAGTATGGCAAGTGCAAGGAGGATGTCGGTCGATAGCCCAGAGTTATGACCTCTTCGGGAATTGACCCTTGCCCACTTAAGAGTTACCCCTCTGTACTTATCAACTGAGCTAGCCCTGGGGGTTAATAATGACGCTTTTAAGTTAGGCCGATCCATTCTTTCTATGTTATTGACATGTGCTTTGCTTAAGCAACCATGACAAAGTATTTAGAAGAATAAACAAACAGATCCTTCTTATTTTCTAAAGCAAGTTTTGTGCGCTAAATTGATTAACATAATTTAACTCAGAATTTTAATTATGGTTGTTTGAAAAACAAATAATTTTAACTTCTGAGTTAGTATTGGATATTTAACAGTACATGTCTAAAAATATTGATTGGGTTCTCAATCCTTGCAATTATTTCATTTGGATTGAGTTTACATATTGCTAAGCTTCATCGCCAGCTTACATATGGCTAAAGGATAAATAGGTCTGGTTTGCATTCATGCTAGTTTAAAAATATTTCAAAATGTTGTATAGTTCCAAACAATAGCAACCGAAGGGAGAACTAAATTTGATGATGGAAACAAGTTTTGTTTAGCTTCCCCCCTTGTGCGTGTATATAACGGGAGTCCGGGAGCGGCCGTACCTACCTTCATATCATGTACTAAAAAATAATACTTAAAAAAAATATCTTTTTTAATGTTTTCCCTCAGTAAATTTAGTGTTCCTCTAAGTTAGAATTCTTGTCTGCCATAGTATATTAATGTTTGGAATTTCAGAAACTGCCACTAAAATTTGTATATTTGCATATTTCCACATGAATACAAAATAGCTGCCCCATAGTACCGGCTATACAGTAGCAGAATCTAGCAATGAACTGTGTGCCCCGCCAATTGCACTGGACTCTGGACATTTGCCGCATTGGATCTCGTGACATAGTTGAAACCAAGTCAGTCCTAGCTTGAGCAGACTCTAGTTGTGTCAGCCCGGACACATTAACAGCTTTAGATGGTATAATTTGTTCCTATTGGACAGCTGATTATTTTTGGACGATTGCCTGCATTTTCATCGTCTTTCGTATAATATTAACTCGTCACTTAATTTGTAATAGCAAACTTCAATGTGGACACCTAGAAATCCCCAACTTCAGTTATTTTATGTAATTATTATTTAGCTTAGTGCTCAGACTGCAGAAGATCATTATATTTTCACATTGGATACATGTGCAAATCAGATGAGCTTCGTCGTGATGTATAAAAAACAACTTTTTATTACACAGGTTCATATGACATTGTCCTTAAAAAAAATTAAAGAAAAACATGTAATTTTTTTCAGAAATATGTCCTGTCGTTTCTTTTCCTCAGAAATGTGCTTGGCGGCTGCATAGAAAATAATATAATTTAAAGTGGTTTCTACTGGGAAGTTAGCCGCTTTTTGCTTGTCAAACTTTTAACAGATAGATATGTGATGCCTCTATCCTTTCTTCCCGCTATTTATTTATTTATTTATTTTAGTGTGTGGTGATTTTACAGGCTATTCGTACAGGTTGGATCCATCCAAATATTAATCTGGACAATCCTGAGAAAAATATGGTATATTTATCAACTATTCATTTTCCTCGATCCTTTTTGATATTTTAAATTCGAAACTTATCTCGATTTCCAATGATAATAGTTTTGAGTTATAGTATAGTATTGTCTATTTCACTGTTCTATCTCTTCATGAAAATGATAGCTTGACATCCATGCGGCTAGTTGTCACCTAGTATAACCCCTATGTTGGATGTGAAGTGGATATGATCAGATTTTTTTCTAGCAAAAAACACGACAACCATATAACCTAAGATTGTCAAACCATTGAGATCCACGACTAGGTCATTGATCTACCACCCATCCCAAGATTCTTTTACTGGCTGAGCTTAGAATCCTAGATGCTGTCCAGGATTTCGTCTGTTTCCTCTGCCGATGCATCCCTGTCACCGTCAATTGGTTCACGCCTAGATTGAACGATAGTCAACCTTCAACTTCCCAGAAGAATAACCCAAGCTAATTCGCACTTTTGTGTTCATTGCCCAGTGCCCACTGTTTATGCACATACCACTATGCCCCCACCCCCTTTGGCACCACCGTCATCAACTTCACCATCTCCCACTTCTCCGTCGAAGTTGTTTGGTTAGGGGGCCATCGCCAGATCGTCTTCAATGTCAACCTCGAGTTCCTCGGTATGTCTATGCATCATTCCATCCATAGCGAACAATTCTTGACAAACAATTACCCATGGTGAGGACGTGATCTTGTTGTACCTTGTTATCTTCTCTTACCTTTATGGTGATTACCACCAGTTCCTCTATGAGATTCATGAGGAAATTCAAATCTCAGTCACCTTCAACACATTGTTCTCACCTTCATCTCCCTTTCTCCTCGCCCACTTCTTTGGCCCCCACGATTTCCTCCCTAAGGGTGCACCACTCCTTGAGACGCAAAAACAACCTCGGTGCCCTTGCTCGCAATGGGAGTGGAGGAAGGGGCAATTTGGGGCAAAGGATGAGAGGAGGCAGTGGCTAGGGCTTTGCATGTGTTATACTTTGTGTGTGCTTGGCGGTGGTTGATGAATGACAACGGGGTTTGTAGTGGCCGCAGTGGCAACTTGACATAGTACATTGGGCTGTATCCATTTAGGCATCCACGTGGAAGCCAGGTCATTGTAGATAGGACGGACTGACGATTGATGCTAGATTATATGAAAACAAAAGATATATGTTAGATTTGAGAAAAATGTTAAAAGTGCTTTGGAACTATATATTAACCCATACTTAGTTTTATGTCCCAGATAATTAAAAACCATTTGATATTTAAGATCTCTCAGTAAGGACCTTTGTATTATACACCTCGGGTAAAGGATCAAAATAGGGATTCATTAGTATTGTCCTTTATCGAGTAGATGTGACACTAACGTGTAGTGCCTCAAAAAAATATGTTATCAATCAATACTACTGTAGACTGAATGTGGAATTCCTTTTGTTAAATTCAGGATGCGAGTTTGCTAGTGGGTCCAGAAAAGGAGAGATTAGATGTGAAGGTAGCACTATCTAATTCCTTCGGCTTTGGCGGCCATAATTCATCCATCCTGTTCGCACCCTACAAGTAATCAAACCCTGACTTAAAACACATGTTGACAAAAGTCGACTAGTATCGTCTGATTACTAATTAGAGTCTGTACCGTAGATCCATTGTCAGTTTTGATTTTGTTTTGAATTAATATATGCTGGGTGATTATTCATCTTTCACCCGTAGGTCATGTCCCAGTAAAATGCAACCATGTTTATTTAGTTTGTATATGCAAAAATGCTGAAATTGCTTTGTTTTATTCGGTAGCACGCCGGTAGGAGCACTGCTGACAATTTACTTTGGACTAGCAGTCAATGTTGTGATGCTCTGAATTGGCGATCAATTAGTGCCCACTATGTTGATCAAAAGAAAATATATTTGATTTATGGCTTAAGCTTTTTTACAATGGCAACGTTAAGCATTTTATAACAAAATGGGAAGTGAATACAAGCAGAGGAGGATGCTAAGAGAAGTCAATTTTTTAATAACCTGAACCTACCTTGGCGATTCAAGGGCATCTTTGAGTCTTGGTTCGTCTTGTAAATTCTGCCGCTTCCATTTCAAATACTAAACTTTTAGGAAAAATTAATATATTTTCTTAAAAAAATAGAATTATATTTTATTTAAAATATTTTTATAATAAAATGTGGTTAGGAATTGAAAATCTTAAAAAATTTATTATTATACAACTGGATGTATAAAATATAATAAATTATATGAACTAGATAAAAAAAAATATTCTTATCATTAACTAATAATTATTATTATTCAATTTAATATTAAAAATTATTTATTAAGATTAATAAAGAGATGTAAAGGGATATTTCATGGGAAAATATTTAAGGGATAAAAATTAAACATTTAGAAAAAAATAAATTTTGTATCTAAATATAAAGACTTTGAATTATCAATAATAATAATAATTTAACAGCAAAAATTAAGTTAAAATGGGAAAAAGAATTTTAGGGAGAATTGAAAAATATGTTATTTTAACATGAGTATCAAAATTTTAGATTAAATTTAAAAAATTAAATGAATATCGAGTTAGATGTAATATTTTGGTAATATGTGATATTTGTTTATTATATTTGTGAAAATTTATAATTGTTTAAAAAATCAGATGATCTTGATTGATGTAATTTAAAACTTTAAGGATGAATGTAAAATTTATAAAAATATATGAACTAAAAAATAATATTATTAATGATATATTTATGTGTAAAATTTGAAAAAGACAAAGATTAAATATTTCGTCTAGATTTTTTTTATGACAAGCGAAAATAAAATTTTAGAATTAGAAGTCTAAAAATTATAAATTATAAGAATAAAAACGGTAGATATAATTCTCATATATATTCATAATAATAAGTATTTATATACATAAAAATAAAAGTGATTATAAATAGTCTTTAAAACTAAATAATCTTAAAAGTCTTTTTAAAAAAATATAGTTAAGCGA
>JBAMHZ010000065.1:3740383-3752679 GCA_037177395.1 Alpinia galanga
TAAGATCCAATCATATACATAAAGAATATACACTTAAATAGTGAACTTTATTAATTAAACTTCTAAGGCGATTGCCTTAAGACATCTCTCAATGCAACATTATACTCCCTTAAGACATCTTCTGCTAATATGTTCTGATGAACTATAGAGGCCGAAAGTGTTCCAATAGAAAAAGGGGTACTTCGGATATTCTTCTCTGTATTGATAATTGGAGCTTTTCCCTTTCTCGAGTTTCTTGGAGGTGACTTTCAAGATACAGACTTCCGAGACTGCTCTTCTTATGGAATTGATATTCGTGGTAATGACTCTGTAGGAGCTAGAGGTATTTCAATAGGATTTTCATTCTATAATATATGTCTTCGTAAAATTTTTTTGCCTGTAGCAGCAACAATCCTAGTTAGATTCTCTCTTGCTAGAACTTCTTTACCAATGGAATCCTGATTTTCAGAATTTCCTCTAATGTCTCCCATCTCAACGTCTCGGTTTAGTTTCTCATAGATGGTGCCAATTTGATCCAATCTGAGATCGCTGGATGGGGTTACTCAATAAAATTCTCATGGCTAAGAAATTTTGACCAACTAAGTGAAAGTTAGATCAGTCTTCAATGTGCCAATCTAATTAGATCGACTTCTTCTTCAGAGTTTTGGGAGATCAGGCAGCAATCGAGCCACAGGAGGACGACTATTATCTGGGCTTCGGGAGATCAAGTGTACATGGGACTTTGGAGAGTCAAGCATTCTTAGGTCATCTTTTTGCAGGTTGACCTTTAATTTAGATCGATCATCTGAACACCAAGTACTTCAAACCAGAAAGCAATTTGAAGAAGGTTAGAAGGGGGCCAAGGGATACCTCAACAAAACCCCTCTGATACTCTAGTTAGAAAGTGAAAAAAATAGATAAATGAAAAAAAAAATGAAACAAAGAATTAGAGAATTACCCGGTCATATTCTTCTTCTAATTACCTTTATACGAAGGAGAAGAACATACTTTAATGTGGAAAGATATGTCTTCGTGGAGGAAAGATGTGTCTTCATAGAGGAATAATATGTCTTCATAGGGAATGTACTTTCATAGGGATGGGGTGGATAGCTAGAGAAATATAATTTGACCTTCATATCGACTTGATTATTGACTTGTTTGACTATTAATTTGACCTCGCCATATGGCCGGATCTACTTCCACCGTATCATAGATATTTATTCATGTATACCACATAAAATAAGAACTGACCATGTATTAATTTCCCTGGCATATTATTCCATGTTGTTCCAATATTTAGCCAGCTTTTCAATATGTCACTTGGTTTACAGCCAAGTCGAATATTCTGAGTTCCAACGAAATGTAGGACTGTTTATGTATATATATAAACAAAATCTAAAACAACGGAATATGATTCAAAGCTATGCCTCTACTTAAGCACATATATCATAAGTTTCTAATATTTGCTTATATAAACCATATATAACAATAATTAACAAGGGGAAGAAAGAGATCCGCATGGTATGGACATGAGACCAACCCAAGAAACAAGTGCCAGGATAAAGGCAGAAAGCAAAGAAGATGATGTTCCCATCAACCACATCAAGTGGGTCATTCCTTCCATGTGCACTCACGTGGTGGTTTGCCCTCCACTGGCCCCACCACCACCTCCACCCTCACCACCACCACTACTCCTCTCTCTCTCTCGCTCTCTCTCCCTTTTAAAGCTTCCTTTTTAATTTCTATGTTAAATCCTCATGCATTTATTTTGATAAACTTAATTGGTTTTGTTATTTTGCGAGAGAGAGAGAGAGAGAGAGAGAACAGATCGAAGGAGGTCCCTCTAGCCTGTCACGGAAGGGGCGATCCTAGGACACAAAACCCCCTTTGCTAGCTTTAAAAAGCCCCACCTCTGTATCCCTCTCTCTCTCTATTCTCTTCACTGCGATCAACTTCCACGTTATTCCGATCCCATTCTTTTAACTTCTCTCTATATATATACTACTACATGGGTTCAAAGAGATATAGATCCATTCTAAGCTTCGCAAACCCTAACCCTAACATGGACCTAGAGTACTCCTCCATCTCCAAGCCCATGATCATGGCCCTCCACTTCCTTGGAGCCCTCTCCCGTATCCAGAAGACCACCGCCCACTCCACTGTTGTCTTCCGGTGCCACCGGATTCGGTGCGCTGCCTACACATCCATGGCGCTGTCGGCAGGAGCGCGCAGCGCCTGGAGCAGGGCAGTGCTCCGCGGGAAGCTCCGTAGAAGCTTGAGAAAGCGCGCTGTCGTCCTCCAATATCGTCGGAAGAAGGAAGTTAATTTGGCGGAGGGTTGTCAAGATGGCGCAGACGTGCTCCGGAGGCTGATGCCTGGCGGTGCCGGTATGGATTCTGCCGAGCTGCTCAACCAGACTGCAGATTACATCAGGTGCCTTGAAGCGCAGGTGTCTCTCATGCGATCGATCGTAAACGTCATCACTTTAAATTTTAATCCTAATTCTTAAGCTACAATCTTGGAATTATTAAAAGAAGTCCAGGCAGAAAAAGAGAGAGGTGTGATGAATACTGAAGGGTATGAAAATATACTAGTACATAAGTCACAAAATCAGTTGATGAGAATCTACAAACATATAAAACTTAATCAATTGTGTTCAATTACTTCTTAGGCTTATTTTGTTGTGGGTTCCTTTCATGTTTAATCAGTTATATGCATATATTTCTTAATTAATTCTGATGGATGGATGCATCCTAACTTGAGAATTGAAGCTATATTGTAGGTTAGATATGTAGTTGAGGTGAAGGAAGCAAGGGAAAGCTTGATATATCTTATTTGGACTATATTAGGTCTAACGCTTCTTCTTGTAGTAGAGATTACTTTATGAATAGTTGTTAGAATCAATATTGACTTAGAAAAAAAAAAAGATAGATGTCACAATTGCCCGCCTTGGATCTTGTGACTATAAGATATGAAAATTATCTACAATTAAACTACAATCAAGAAAGATCCTGGCTGGGCACTTTGGGATCGAGTCAAATCTTAGTTGGGCAAAGACAGAAAATGAGCACCTCCAACCGAATGCTAAAGGTTTTTCATCGGAAAATCCGAGGTAACAATAGCTTCACCAAGGATCGGTTTCTGGCTATGTCATACACGATATATTTACTTTGGCAAATGCGAAATAATTGTCAGTACGAGGGAGAGATCTCAAATATATAGAGGTCGTACAAATTTCGTTTTATCAGTGTATGTCTGGTATGTATACCCTCAATTAATATATAATACCATTTATCTTTCTCCAAAAAAAAAATTGGAGTACTAATGAATGATGGGGAAATAAAAGAGTGATAAAAGAGCTACTTTCATCAACTTTTTAATGAAGGCTCAGGGGACCACCTTAGGTAATTTAAGTAGACTAGAGAAGTATAGAAATTTAAATTTTTATTGAAGAATTCAAATTTTAGAAATAGAACGAGTTTTAAATGGGATGCAAAATGGAAAAGTCATTGGACCAGATAATATCCCGATAGAGGTATGGGTACCTAGGGAAACAAGATATTGAATGATTTATAAAATTATTTAACATGATATTAAAAATAAAAAAAATGTCTAATAAATGGAGAGCAAGTATTCTAATTCCCTTATATAAGAATAAGAGAGATGTACAAAATTGTGCAAATTATAAAGATATTAAACTAATGAGTCATATCATGAAACTTTGGAAAAGAGTACTAGAAAAAAGATTAAGGAAGGAGACTATGATTATCAAAAATCAATTTGATTTTATGCCTGTGAGTTTGACAATAGAAGCTATATATCTTTTCAGACAATTAATTAAAAAATATTTGGAGCAAAAATAAGATCTATATATGATATTCATTAACTTAGAAAAAACTTATGATAGAATCCCAAGAGAAATTATATGAAAAATTTTAGAAAAGAGATGTGTTAGCGTAGCATATATTGAATTAATTAAGGATATATTTATGGAAGTAACGACCAGAGTGAAAACTTAAAGCAGATTAATTGAAACATTTCCAATAAAGACAGGGTTACATCTAAGATCAGCTCTAAGTCTCTATCTTTTTATACTAATCAAGGATGAATTCACTGATCACATTTAAGACAACACTATGGTGTATGTTGTTTGTAGATGATTTTGTTTTGGTAAATGAAACACGTGAAGGAGTAAATGCTAAATTAGAATCTTGACGAGAAACACTAGAAGTGAAAGATTTTAAGCTTAATAGAGTAAAAATAAAATATATGAAATTTAAGTTTTAGCAATATTAGATATAATAAAATAAGTGTTAAGATAGGAGATGATAAATTTTTTAGAATTGAGAGTTTTCAGTATTTAGGATCATTTTTACAAGACGATGAAAAGATTGAGATAGATCTTATATAGAATACAAATAGAATGATTGAAATAGAGGAGTGCGTCAAATGTTTTATGTGATCGTAAAGTACTTTTAAAATTTAAAGGAAAGTTTTACAAAATGATAGTTAGATCTGCTATGTTATTTGACGTTGAATATTGGATTATGACTCAAGCACATGAGCAGAAGATAAAAGTTCCAGAGATGCGGGTGTTAAAATAGATGTGTGGACATACGAGGATGGATAGAATAATAAATGAGAGCATTAGAGAGAAAGTAGGAGTCACATCTATTCAGGGAAAACTCTGAGAGATACGTTTAAGGTGGTATGAACATATATTTATACGACTAATAAATGTTCCAGTTAGGCGAAGATGGATAAGATAATAAATGAAAATATTAGAGTGAAAGCTGAGATTATATTTATTAAGGGAAAACTCTAAGAGATGTTTAACATAATATGTACATGTACTTAGACATCGATAAATGCTCTAATTAGGCGATGTGAAATTAATACAAATATGAAAATCAAACGAGAAATAGGAAGACTAAAGAAACTTGATTAACAATAATAAAATAAAAGTTATTTAAATATAAATAATGATATAGTAGGGAATAGAGTCCAATGATATAGAAAGATTCATATAATCGATCCTACCTAGTGGGATAAGGTTTGATTATTGTATTACTGATGCTCCAATCTTGAGTATTTTTCAATTTATTTTCTTTTATCAAGAATGAACCAATTTTAAATTTATTTTTTTCAAAATTATTTCCTTTATTGCATGAGTCCTTGTCTGAATTACCTACATCTCAAAATAAATCTCAAAATAAAGTAATTTTACAATTGTTGATAAAGGTACAATTAGAAAGCATTTTTACCTTTAAATAAAATAATAATAATAATGATATAAATTATCTCAATGATTGATTTTATATATTAAATAATGATTACAATATTTTGTGGTTTTAATAGCATTTGTTATATTATTAACATATAAATAATAGTTTTATTTTTTCAATAAATTATCATTTGAACATTACAAATTTAAATGGTAAAATATCATTGAATTGCACAATTTTTTTCTTCTTCTAATATTCGATATTAATATATATAGTATTTAATATTAATAGTAGTTATTTAATTTTTACATTAATCTTTGACAACATTTTTAAGAGGTGCCTTTGGTTTTTATTCTTAGGGTATTCCTTATATTTTAATGGGTCAGCCCGCTGCATGAAATTTCTGTGAGTGTAGGATTCCAGGGATGATTGGGTCTATTGTACGCAACTTTATTTTGAATCGCAAGAGATTGTTTTTGTGACTTGAATTTGTGACCTTAAGATCAATTATCCAAAAGGCTCAGGGCACTACGTACTCACAAGGAGATACCTCAAATATCCTCCTTTCTAAGCCTTCCCTCTTGTGTGCCGTTACAGATGCCACTAGCTCCTCTTTCTCAAGCCTCTTTCCTTTCTCCTCTTCCCCTCCTCTATCTTCCTCCACCTCCTCCTTTTCTCCACTAACAATAGCAAACATACATCCTTTGTTTCCATGGCGTTAGCGACGATAACCTCTTTTGGTTTACATATGTTGGAGCCTCAGTAGTTGTGATGACTACGTTCAGCTGCAGCTGAACAAGACGCTTGGCACCATGCTCCATCACATGTGGGTCACCTTGCAACTGGGATTGCAAACTTCACGTCTTCTCTTGCTTCTTCACTGGCCTTGACACTAAGGGCCTCCTCTCCAGTGCCTTCATCGTGCTCTGCGTTAATGGATCACTTGGCTAGGAGGTTGTCACCCCACGTGACTTTGGTGTTGCCATCTGATAGTTTTGGCTAAAACTTCTGGATGATAATTTTTGAATTGTTTGGTTATTTAAAAGTGAGAAATTCAATGATCTCGTCGAATGCCTTTAACAAATTAATTTGTCAGTCTGAGTCTCAATACCTTTAACAATTACAAAATTACTGTATGAATTTTTAAAACACAATTCAAAACTAGCTAAAATTAGCACAATAACCACAAAAGCCCATTTGCAGCTCTTGTGTATTCTCAATAAATAAGTTTTTTGTCCATGTGCATAGTCATTTCCCAAGCAAACTTGCAGCCGAGGGAATCTACAAGATCTCTAGTTGTACCACTATCCTTGGACTCAATCCAACCCTTCTTTCTTCTACTAGGCTGTATAATTGCTTTAGGTGGTAGAATAATAGAGTTGTTGGATTTTGACTCTAGAATTGCTTGCTTCGGCATAGATAAATCAAATATGCATATATTGCTCTATAGTTATCAGGGGTGTAATAAAAAATTACATAAATGTAGATAGTCCATATTTTGATATACTAACAACAAACATATGGGAGCATAGGAGTGCTGACTAATTAAAGATGACGATCACATTTATAGTGCTCCAATCAACAATAAGAGCCCAGAGTTAGTAACCACTTCTATTTCATACTAATTGGTGATCCCTATGATGGAGATGACACTGAGGTTGTGTAGGGTGGCGACCTCTTGGCCAAAGCATGCACCATCACAAAGCATGGCAAAAGCATTGGAGCTTGGGGTCCTAGTCGTAGGTGGCTTATATGTGGTAGAGTCTAGCATTTTGTTCAACTGCACAATTTGATGTAGTCATTGCACTTGCAGAAGCTTCTGTGGATGCAAACCAAAGAAGGTTGCTGTCGTTGCCACTATAGAAATAGAGGATGCATGCTTGTTGGTGGAGTAGAGGAGGAGAGGAAGAGAAAGTAGAGAAGAGAGGAAGAAGAAAGACTTGATTAAGGAGCCAGCCATGTTTGCAAAGGTAGAAAGGATGAAGTACTTGGTACTTAAGATATTTCCTTTGGTACTAGGTAATGAAAAAAAAAAATGCCCGCTGAAAACAAACATTAAAAATTTTGCAAAACTTTTTATGTTTGTTTTTTTAAACTGATTTAGGAAAGCAACTTTATATGACAGTATCACCTTTTTTATAAATTAATTTCGGAAGTACAGTGCTTTGAATAAAAGCACCTGGGACATGAATTTTATCAAACACTTTAAATATCTTTCAAGGTTCTTTGAAAAACCCTCTAGAGAAGCATTCCTGAACCCAGGCTAAGCTTTTCCTTTCGTATCCTCTTGTTCCTCCTTATTAAGGATACAATTGGTCGCCTAAGTTCTGAATACTATATTTCAAATTTTCTTTTGGCAGTTTCGGATACCATTGGGCAACTACTATCTGTAGTTTCACAAATCAGCAAGATTGTTTTGGCTCTTTACCAAGGATTCAAATGTTCATCTAAATTCTGCTCTTATCAACAGCTGTATCCAATAGTTGGAAAGAGATATAGGTGCAAAGATTGCAAAGAAACAATCGGCTTCGACCTATGTGAAAGATGTTACAACACCACTTCTAAGCTGCCTGGCAGATTCAATCAGCAGCACACGCCAGAGCATAAGTTTGAGCTCGATCAGTCTTGTATGTTAATAAACATGTTCCCGCAGAGGACCCGAGCCACCTTGGAGATTCCTCCAGAAGGCTTCGTAGCAGATGACGCCCCTGTGGCTGATGCTGAGCATGACGATCAACATCATGACGATCAACATCATGACGACCCAGCAAGAGAAGATTTCATATAAAAGTACACGAATTTGGGACTAAAACTTCCAGCCAGCTGCTCTAAGGTATCTACTATAGCTTTCTCTATCCCAATTTATATTAAAAAAACCTTTATTTTGTCAATTTTAAGATAAAAATTATTTTAATTTTGATAAAATGTGTGCCATCGTTCAGTTATAAATTGTTGACTGTTTACAAATTAAGTTACACAGTGTTACCATATATTAGTTCATATCAGTGAAAGTGAGCAGTTTCTTTGACGGCACCAGTCCTCTTGTGGGAAATTGCTGAGCGTGGGTGGGGTTGGTCATAGATTGCATATCTATGTTGATGATATTTGATCAATTTTCTCTTCACAATCTTTTCTTCTCCCCGTTTGGATTATCTTTGTAAACAACATCAGTCCATCTACAACCAAATCAAATCCACATTATCATTTAGTCATCAAGTAGATCTAGTGACAAAACAAAACCTAAGTACGTGTCTACTTGTGAAAAAAAAGGATCTAAAATGGAGAGAAAATAATTGAATTTTTCCTCTTTATTTGGATAGAAGAAAAAGTATCAAGGAGCCAGGGAGAAATTTATGGATTTTTTCCTTCCACATTTTGATGGAAGTAAGGAAAAAAAAAATAATGAATTTTTATTTCATCCATAAGTAGAATGAAGAGGAAAGAAGTTACATGTTTCTTTAGCCATTTTTTATTTTCTATCGTAAAAATGGTTAATTTATCGTAAAAAGTCAAAGTTAAGCATTTATTTATTTTTATTTATATAATATGTAACACTCTTCTTCTAATTGGAACATAAATATTAATCATATATGAATCCAAATTTCATTTAAAGTTTTTGTAAAAATATTTTCAAGCTGTTCTTCTGTCTTCACATGCCTTATGGAGATCAAACTTTGTTGATTTTCTTCACAGATAAAGTAATAGTCAATTTTAATATGTTTAATTCGCTTATGAAATATGGAATTAAAAGTAATACACCGAGTATTTATTTATCACACCAGTTAGAAGTCGAAATATTCACAATCTCTCACACAATATTTGTCATAGTTCTGCATTCTAATATGAGATAACATTTTACTTTTTAACTTTTTCATGAAATTTGATTTCTCCCAACAATGTGAATTTTCGATCCTTGGATCCTATCCAATCAATATCTAAAAAAAATACTTAATCTTACTATGACCATGATTATTATACAAGATTTTTCATCCTAGTGCTCCTTTTAAATATCACAAAACATTCTACACTTGTCCAATGATTAATTATTGGATAAATCATATACTAATTCACAATACTAATTTAACATGCAAATATCTGGACGAAGTGTAACAAGATAAATTAATTTTTAAACTAATTTTTTATACCTCTCAAGATTCTCAGATAATTCATATTCTTTTGTGAGTTGCAAATTAGGAGTCATTAAAGTATTACATGATTTATCTTCTAATTTTTGGGTCACAAACAATAAGTTAAATATATATTTCCTCTTAGTTAACGAGATTCCTTTTTCACTTTTTGTTATCTTAATGCTCAAGAAGTATTTTAAAATTTCTAAATCTTTTGTGAAATTGATTATGAAGAAATGATTTTAGAGACAAAATAGTTATAATATCATTCCCAACGATGATAATATCATCCACATATATCATTAACCAGAAGATGACCATCATAGATTATCAATAGAATACAAAATTATCATACTTGTATTTTTTTTTTTCATTCCAAACTAGTCAATCACCTTACTAAATTTGTCAAACCAAGCACGGAGATTTTGTTCCAAACCATATAAGGATTAACAAAAATAATAGATTTTCTCATACTCTTCCTGTGCAATAAAGTTGGGCGATTGCTCCATATAGATTTGCTATTGAAGATTACTATCAATAAAAATATTTTTTATGTCTAATTGATAAAAGGGTTAATATTTTTCGTTATCGTTCGTCAATTGTGTTCTTACGTTTTTATTTATTTATAAGAGGTTAATGTGTAACGGAAACAAATATAAAATAAAATAAAATATAAGCACAACACAAATCGATTTTACATAGTTCAGAATCCTCTAGTTCTTATTTCATGTCCTAGCTCTTAGTTTAATATCTACTATCCTTTCTCATTGTCGGATATCTCTTGGAGGTAAATAAACCTCTTTTAACTTTCTTTACAAACACTTGCAATCAAATACAACGATGAAGTGAAAGAAATGAAATATAATATGAAAAATACTTTAAACAAGAGTTTATCACTTAATTGTTTGGTTGTTATGGAAAGTCTTTTAAAGGTCTAGAATGCACCAATAATTCTTTTTTAAAATTTTTAAAAATTGACTTCTTCATATCACCATAAAATCCTCTTTTATTGAGTAACTGTCAAACTGATTTTTATTGATTAGTCAATTGATCTTATTCACCAGTGGATTGGTCCCCTGCAAATTCGATCGTTTCTTTAACCTGTCAACTAAACAGCTTAATCTACATCATATTTTGGGCATGCTACAGTGCATTAGTTGATTAATAACCTTAAAAGTCGACTACTAAACAATCTGTGCACTATTATAATAATCCTAGTTGACTGCTCAGTCAACTCTCAAACATTTTGTAATATGCTATAGTAATATCAGTCGGCTGACCAATAATATCAATTGATTGACTTCTATTAGTTGAGTTTTAAACTCACTGCTTGCTCGAATAGTATTATCAGTTGATTGGTAAATTCTACCAGTTAACTAGTCACACTGGAAACTCCATTCGAACTTTTTCAAACCCTTGAACTCAGAGTTTAAGGTTCACCAGTCGACTGATATACCCTATCGATCAACAGATACCTCAGTTTTAGTTTTATCTTGACTTGACTTTCGCTTCACTTGGTATCCAGTTGACCTCAACCTACCAAAATCTCTCTTGCCCAACATCCAATCATTCTTGATATGCTGAGACTTTATCTGCCTAACATCTGGTCACTTTTGACCCTTTAGGACTTCACCTACCTAGCATTCGGTCACCTCGATCTGCCAGGACTCTACCTGCCTAGCATTCGCTCACATTGACTTGCCAAGACTTCACTTACACTAAGCATCCAGTTATCCTTGACCCGCTTGAACTTTTCTTCTGGTGTTTGGTATCCGATCAACCTTGATCCGCTAGGACTTTTTATCTCATGTCAAGTGTTTGATTAACCGTGACTCACTTGTTATTCTCACTTACTAATGTCTTGTTGGACTTTCAACTACCAAGTATCTAGTTCTCCTTGACTCTCTTGGATTTTCAGTCTGTCAAGTATCCGATCAACCATAACCTATTTGACTTCTCACTTGCTAATGCCCTATTGGACTTTTGACCACCAAAAAGTTCGGTCATACTTGACCCACTTGGATTTACCTACTTATTATGTATCTGGTCAATCTTGACCTACTTGACTTCTTCAATACTCTTCATTGCACAATCCTGGATGTCTCATACCATCCTTCACTTATCATCAACCTACTACTTAACTCAAGCTTGGTCAACCTTGACCTGAGGTCGATTGCATCAATAATTTTCCTTTTTTATGTTTAACAATATCTTTAAGTTAGATTAGCTCATAAGTCTAATTTATCACTTTTTATGCCAAAATATAATGAAGATTTTCTAACTTAAACCTTTTATTCTTTCCCTTTGTCATACATAAAAAATCTCTCTCCTACCTCATTCTCCATTCATCAATATCCTTAAAACCTTAAACCTCTTCTCTGATAAAACATTTATTGTACTTTAGAGGAAGATCTCTCCTTCAAGGATTGCTCTCTCTTAACTATTGCACTAACAATATTTTTAGAGAGTTCCTAAGCCATTCCAAAATCTAAATATGAGGTTAACCTTGAACTTTAACCTCATCCTTTAGTTCTTACCTTATTTAATTATCCTATTCATTTTCACTAAAAATATTTTCCTTTTAATGTTTGATCAAATATATCAGAGGG
Organism: Alpinia galanga; assembly: GCA_037177395.1. NCBI lineage: Eukaryota > Viridiplantae > Streptophyta > Magnoliopsida > Zingiberales > Zingiberaceae > Alpinia > Alpinia galanga. The sequence goes on from JBAMHZ010000065.1 coordinate 3,752,324, forward strand.
TTAGGAATAGTTAAACTACCTATAATTGTTCTTAAACAGCTAAACTACACTTGGTCAGTCAAAAACAACTCTAATAGTCGATTGTTAAAGAATACCAGTCAATTGGTTGTCTGAATCAGTCGATTGATATCCGATAGTCTTGAAAATTATTTTTAGATAAATTTAAAAAATACATAAGTAATTCTATATTTTTTTAAAAATCTTAAAACTTTATACAGACATTACTTATATCAAATACTGTAAAAAATAATTTTCTATAAAAGTACCCATCATTTTCAAAGAATGACATAAAACTAAAAACCATTGAAGACTTTAATATTTCATCCTAACTTTATATCAATATTATTAATGATAAT
>JBAMHZ010000065.1:3796007-3816569 GCA_037177395.1 Alpinia galanga
TACCAGTCGACTGGTGATAGACACCAGTCGACTGGTGGAACTTATCCTATGTGGATAGAACTATTGGGAGCCGTTATCTCTCAACTGATACGACCCCAGTCGACTGGTGGGTAAGGCCAGTCGACTGGTGCTAGAGATTTCAGCCTTGAAGACTCTATTTAAGGAGAGCTCAATGGAAGGTTGAAGATGCCAGTTCTTGGAGAACTTGGAGGGGATTTGCTGCTGCAATCCAGACCTTCAAAGCCAACCAAACTACCGCGAGCTACAAGCAACAACGATCATTATTTGTAAAGCCTTCTTTACTTGTATTCATTCTTGTTGTTGTAATACTTTTGTATTTCGTTCTTGTAGCTTGTAATCCACTGTATAAAGGTTGCTCCACCTTGGTTTGAACCGAAAGGAGGCAAAGCTAGTGAAACTTTGGTTTGGGGAGTGATTCACCTTATGAATCGCCGTAGAGTAGGAGCTAAGGCTCCGAACCACGTTATATCATTGTATTTGCGTGTTTGTCTTTCTTATTATTGTTTTTATATATATTCCGTTGCACCTAGCAAGTATTGTAGACACGCAATCGATCAAACCAAGCGAACGACAACGAATTGGGGATAACCGCTGTTCACCCCCTCTAGCGACGATCATTTCCTCCACATCCTCCAAATTGGGTGACAAATAAGTATACAACAGCTGCTGAGACTGCCCGTGCGAACACCTCCCGATTTACCCTAATGGCCGGTGGAAAACTTCGTGGGGTCGGGCTGATCATCTCTAGGATTAGTTAGGACGAATGTTTAGATATTTGGTTCTAGTCAAACAAAAAAAAAACCTTTATAAGCCAAGTGCTGACTAGTGCTTTTGGTGTCTCCAGAACCTCGTAGTGATGCCAACCATTGAGGACAAGGTAGGAAAACTATTCTTCCACTAATGATGCAGAACAATTGGATAATTGTATTTCTTTATGGAGATACCTTGGCTTCAAGTTCACAATATATGACAATAAAACAACTTCTGTATCAGTTGCAGGCTCATTTTCACATTCTCTCACTCTGGACATTTTTCTTTTATCAGGATGAGCTAATGAGCAATGAGGAACTTTTCTTCAGTTTATCACAAGTTCTGCGAAAATTTCCAAAAGAAACTGGTAAGTTTCCATTATATCTTCAGTGATTATTGATTGTTTGACAAGTGACTATCAATCTATACAATCTTTGCTTAGATAAAGTACTCTGTCACTTCTGCTTCAAACCTAAAAAGGTTACAGAAGAAGCCTTGAGGCCTACAATAAAAACTAGGAAGGTCCAAATGTTGATATCAGATATCATAATTCTTAAAACTGCTTTGGATGCCCTACCTTTCCTCTCTAAGGTATGCATGAATCTCTCGTGGTAATTGATGTTCTTGGGTTTTGTATATCTAAGCTACAGGAAAACAATGCAAGATAAGCTATCTTCTTTAGCACTAGCAATTATTTCATTCTTTAGCTGATCTTGCAAACTTTTTCCTTCTGAAGACATTATATGGCTGGATGATATGTGTGTAGGAAATGTTATCATTTAATGCATGATTATTCTATTTTAAACAATGGTCAACATGTGCTATACACACATCTATGTTATGACTTCCATGGAAAACAAAACATATGTTTTTGCTCATATTGGAGTAAAAGTTGCTGTAATTACTTTTCAGGTGCTTAAAAATGCAAAAAGTTTGCTTCTTTACAATATCTACAAGACCGTTTGTGAAAATAAAAAATATGGAGCAATGAGAAAAAGGTTTGTATCACAAGTTCTGCCTCTTTGTTTCAACAGGCATCTTTTTACTTGAAAAAGAATTTTGAGTGACCTGATGCGTTCATGCAATTCTTTATTTTGAGTCAAGTTGAAGTTTTGGTTACATATATTAGAGATCGAATGGCCTAGCTAAAGGGGGTGAATAGAAAACATCCCTCTTTCTAAAGGATTTCAAAAATACTTGAAAATTACTTTGGTTAGTTTAACAAACACAACAGAAATAAAGGAAAGAAAACAAACCAAATACTAGATTTTACGTGGTTCATGTTCCCCCACGAGTTAGTATGTCCATGACTTAAGTCTCCAAGCAATTACTTAGCTTTTCTCCTTAGTCAATCACCAGAGATGAGAAACCTCTTACAACTTCTTTGATTTACAATTAAGCACTAGGAAACTAAAATAAAGATTACAAAGACTTAGGAATGAACTTTAAGTGTGTTGGGAATGTTAGCCTTCAATACTGCTCCATCTTCTTTTTTTATACATGTAGATTTTGGCTGTTACCATTGTTGCTCGATGCCACTAGTCATTTGCTAAGTTGATACTAGTTGGCTACTCACATTAGTTGTTAGCAAATTAGACTGTTGTTGCTCCATCAATGATTTCTGACAATTCAAATTTTGTAGCAGTAGTCAATTGGACATTTTTTAGTAGTTAATTGATCCATGATTAGTTGATTCACCAATCAACTAAGCCGTGAATAGAAATATAATTGTTCGCTGTCTAATTGGCCTTAGTTGATTGCACTAGTTGACTGGTAATCACTGAGTTATTTGGAAATATTTTAACTCAGCCTTAACCCTAAAATCTCCTCATTTGGGTTTTAAATTTTACTAGTTGATTGAATCAAGTCTCATCTGCCGACTAGACCAAATAACCACGAATAGAAACTTGTTCTATCTGATCGTTGAGCACCTAACTCAGCCTTCAGTCGAGTGGTATCATATACGTATTGACTACTAATCAATTGGTGCACTTGACACAACCACTCTAAGGTTTGAGTTTGCCTATATTAAAATATTACCCTTAATCTGGGATACAATTTTTCAACACTTAACTCTCTTAGAGTTTACATAAGCCTCGAAGTCATCTTCCTTCGACCTTATGTCCTTTGGATATGACTCTTCTTCGTGTCATCATTCATGCTTTTGCTTTTGAAGTTTGCTTCCATCAGCTACATTCTGATGCTCCTCGTCCTGTGGTCTCTTGAATGTTGCGCACTAGACTCCATCAATCTCCACTGACCTCGAGCCACTAGATGTCCAACCAAGTTGGCCATGCTAAGTTATCTCCATGTGTATTCTATTAAGTCATGCATGGCCTAAATATACAAAACTAGGCAAACTTAATTTAAACTCTTTGCCCACACATTAAGATGTCTGATTCCACCAACAACATAGGGAGTTTAATATTATCAACCAACAATAAAAAATGGTCATAGAAGCCTTTAGTCTATGTTTAACATGAATTGCAGCTGGAGTAGAATACCATCAAAAACTATTCGGCCCACAGCAGGTACCCTTATTTTCCACAAGTGGAATCTTTGCCCATAACTTTAAGGCATCAGCTGGAATCTTTTCAAAGGTTAATTGCAGCACTTCACGTTCTCCACACAGAATGAAGCTAAGCATGCACGATAGTATTGAGCATTCTTCTTTTCCTCTGAGGATATTGCTGGGCCAGCAGAAGCCATCTGCCAGCAGTGAAGTTGGCTGACCAGGGAATCAATACCATGACAAAAGGTCCGTTTCCAACCCAAGGTAACCATTGGACAGGAAAACAAAAGATGCTGAGCCAATTCTGGAATACGAACTTGCCTCTGAGAGTGAGTACATAGGCAAGTGCATCCCAGCTAGCATTGTCAAATGTCCTATCATAATCCAATTTGATAATGATTCCTCTTCACTTTCAGATTTACACCGATTAATCAGCTTTGATTCTGGAGTAGGCTTTTGTGCTTTTGCTTTTGGTGAAGGAAAGCTGGAAGTTGACAATCAGATCCTCAATAATGGATTGCAATCCAACAACAAACACTTTGAATATCAACTTGACCAGAATATTCTCTACTGCTACATGAAAGTTATCAACTAGCCTGCATGCTTCTTCCACTTTTGTGATAAGTGTAAGGTGGAAATAATTGGTGCATTTGAAGGTGGTTTCCTTGTTTGAAAATCCTCAAACAAGTCATGTCGAATCACGTCTTAGGAGGACAAAAGGAACTCCACATCAAACCCATTTGGCCTCGGACTTTACAATCTTCCTAGTCTTCGAGAGGCACTAAGAATCTCCTCTTTCAAAAATGTGCTACTAATGGGTCCATGAACCTGTCATGATCAGAAAAAAATGTAAAGGCATAATTGCAGCAAAGAGCTGGGAGGAGTACCCATATGTTCTGAGTAGTCATCAGAAAAAGCTTCAAGAATAGCTTGGCTCTAGTTTTAGAATTTCTCTGCTGCTTTTCATTTGTTGCAATGTGATAGAATTTAGAACTCTTGTCCCCATCCTTGGCTCATCTAAACTTTGGTCTATGCTGCCCAACGTTGGCGTATCCAAACTTTGGTCTCGCCCAACTTCAATGAGTTAAGCTTAGCTAGGGATACCCTCAGGTGTCCAGGCTTTGTCAGATTAATGCTGGAGGTAGACGACCTTCCTTCTGGTTTGCCTATTGGGTAAGTCCAGAGCATAGCTTATGTGCCCTTAGAGGCTAGGGAGACCCTCTTGCTTTCTAAATTGTCAGTTTCAGGCGTCTTTGCTCTTGAAACTATTAGTTTTACAAGTTCTCTTAGCAGAAAGTGTTCCCTACTCCCAATAGAGCCTTGACAAAGCTCTCCCACCTTCTAAGCCCAGATCTTATGAGGCAAAACCCTAAAAACTCAAGTGTACACACCAGTTTCTTTGACTGATCATTTTACACCTTCTCTGGGAATTGATTCTGGAAAAACTAGTAATTCTCAAGACAAAAGATATTAGGGGTGAGGAAATTGACCTTGCAAGATCAGAACAAGATGGGGGAATGTTTAGATGACCATGAAGATAGAGCAGTGGTCAAGCATCCTTGCAACATCTCTGCAGCAATTAAATTGGTGGAGATGCTGTCCTATTGGCGTGACATGGATTTCCCCCTTGTGAACTTGTGCATGTGAACTGGCAACCCTGCAGTGGTACATCCCATATTTCTTAATCAGAAAGCCAATCATTAAGCACATCTGAAGTTGCTTGACTTGTGATGCAATTTACCCTTTCTGCCATAGATAAGGTGCAATTGAAATACCCTCCAACATGCCATGATGCATCAAAAAGACCACCAAGATTTTGCAATTTCGTGAAGAAATTAACCTGATCTACACTTGAGTGAGGACAGACTGGAGTGACATGAAATATATTTGGTTATCATGAATCCTTGATAGAAATTGAGATAGAGTAATCTCCAAAATGATGATCCAAAAGTGTTCATATATTAGAGTAATCAAGTGCCAATCTACTTGATCAGCCAAGAGCCACAAGGCACCCCCAGCTATATGCTCCATTCCTCTTATAGAATACCATTTGCGAAGATTTAGGAAGAACTAGCTTTTGTTTTGCATAATACAATGGGACGGCATATATGTTCCATCACAAGATCTATTATAGATTGCCACTTGGATAACTTGTTTAGCTTTCTGATATTCCAACAAGTAAGCTTTAAGGAACATGCATTGAGAAAGACTAGGAACTAAAGAAACAGGGCATGAAGCGACCACTCTGTCTATGAGAGGCCAACTGGCCACTTCTCTATCTACTGCCATGTTGTTACCTTGGATCCTGAAGCCTGCTGCTTCGCGAACTAACATCATGCCTATACTGTCTCCTGGAGAGCTGCTCAGCCTTTGAATAGCAAAGGAACAATGACTGAGCCTACTACATGCAAAGGGGTTAGACTGCTAGAGAACTCTATCCTCCTTGACATTATGGGAGAACCAAGTAAAGATTCTTGTAAGTGATCACCCAATCCATAACTGTTGTACTTTCTTCCACTGACTCTAGGATGTATGCACTTCTATGTACAACTAAATCCCTCTTCCCTAATCAGGATCAGGAGCTCCTCCATTAACAGTCTCTATGGAGACCAGAAAAATGTATAGGCTGCCTGTAGAAGTGGCATAAGAATGTGCCTTGGGGTCTAAGAGGGAAGGGCCCAACAATTCCTTGACCAAGTCTGCAACATTTATGGACAGCTGGTGGACTTGCCAATTTTTAGCTGGAATGGATGCCAAGTGGGTCAACTGGCTTTGTTCATCCTATCTTGGCCTGATTCCTTGGAGGAGTCCTCCGGTTGGATAGATCTGAGTGCTAGTGGATCAAAACTAGATTGCCAACATTATCGTCCAATCTGAAACTGATAGGCTGCTAGATCAGTTGGCAATTTCTTCAAAGTTGTGCCAAATCTCTCTGTCAGCTTTCAATTCTCTTAGACACCCCAAAATGGAAAATTTGTGCCAGGTCCTTTAAGCTCCGACCACCTAGCTCTACCTCTGCAGGATTGTCCTCTCCTGTAATTCTTGCCTCTGCTGTACATCAGAGAACCTTCTCCACTCGCCCCCGAAGGAGAAGAAGAAATCACCTGGACATCAATGGAAAAGGTACAACCCTTCACTACCAATTTTATGCTGTGCAGAATCTTCTTTGACAACTTGCAAAGGATTTGACAGAACCATCAGGAGAAAATTAGTGTCTTTGACGTTTTCCAATTCAAGGATGGTTCCCCAACCACTGAACAAATTCCTGAGAACTTCCTTATACCCATGGTAAATCAGCAAGCCAAAGGGCTGAAGAGGAACAATAGTGACAGCCTCCTATCGTGCATTACCCATTTCTAGATACTAGTAAGTAACAAAAGTTAGTTATTCTTCAATGACAATGATACTCTCTTCTAGGAAAAAGTCCATACATGTCTTATGGGAACATGCAATCAGCATTTGTGAACCCTCCACCAAAAAGACTTGAAGTTGAATATTGGGAAGATTTGCCTCTGCAAGATGCTGGAGAAATTACCATTCCTCTCTATGTACTGCTAAGATAGACAGGGGAGCATCAAATGAAAGAATGTGACAATACTCAAGGCGATTGATTGATTGTTCCAATGATAGAGACCAAGGAACATAACAACTCGCAAGCCTACTGGGGTTTGTCAGATGATCTCCTAGTCAGATTGGCGTAGGCGATGACCCTGTTGAAGTCAACTATAGAAGATAGTTGGATTGACACAAGTCGCTGTTGTATCCTTTTCGCAGAAAATGGAAGCAATGCTCCAAGTCATGGTTGATGATCCTCCTGGTGATGAACGACTTGAGAGCAATCCTTTAAGTTAACCCCACCTCAATCCATGAGCAAAGGAGCTCAGAGGGCCTCTCCAATTGCTATGGTTTTTCCCATTGCCCATCGAGCTCTCTTGTGGGCGAGAATGACCCAATAAGTGTCCGAACATTTGCAATTGTCAACTATCCAAGAAGTAAGTTTTCTTTAGAACCTTTTTGATTACTTAAGTCAAAACTACATGAATGCCTTGGTACTTGATCCATAATGATATATGCATCAATGACTTGCCTAAAGGACCTGAAGAATTGCTTGAGATTGTAGTTCTCCAAATGAGGTTTCTTCCCATCTTTGTTGGGTTAGAGAATTCCCGACTTTTTTCTCATTAGCAATTGCTCTCATTCTTTCTGAATCTATCATGCAAAATTCTTCAAGTAATTTATAAGTTTCTTGCATGCAACTTCTCGATGACTTCTTTAACAAGTGGCTATGATTCTATGTCAATAATCTTTTTAATCAAACTTCTCTCGAGGTTTATTTATTATGAAAATTTTATAGTTATTCATATTAGTAATGTTTGTATGCATCTTCCATGAGGAGCCTATTAAGATGTCACCTTGAACCATTGATCTTATACCTATATTGTTCTTTACATGTTCCTCACTTGGATAATTAGGCGCTTTAGGTAATAATACAGTCTCTTTTTAGGGAAATGGAAGGCCAATAGCAAAGCATCATGATATTGATGTATTTGTAGAGGCGATAAAATATGGTTATTTCTCTCCATATTTCCTTTTGGAGGACGTGAAAGGAACAAGGTTAGCATTGCTTCATTTGAGTTACAATAAAGTGGAGTAGGATGAAGAGTCTCAGGATTAAATGTCGGTTGTTCATTGCTTTTCATCATCCAATCTAGAAGTTCAGTTTAGAATACTAATCGATGAGAGGTTTTTTTTGTTTGTCACTTGAGGCTGGACTAATTTAGTTTCAGGTTCAAATTGTAAAATAGTGGCAGTCATTTTTGTATTGGACTTGTGAGAACAATTATTTAAGGAGCATGTTTTTCTATATGTGCCACAAATTTAATAAGAGCATCAACTCTAAAAAGGCCTCCAATTTTAGTTAAGGCCCTGCCAAGACCCTTTTTCCCAAAAAGCTCCATTGAGGCCCTCTTGACCAAAATATGCTTTCTGTTATGCAATTTCAAGAATTACATACCCTGTTTTGTTGAAGACATGCTTGAGTGCCAAAATAGAGATAATGATGTGCAGTGTGCAGATTCCCAATAGGTAGCCACAAATAGTCATAAACATTGGAAAGCAATATAGAATCATATTTTGATCAAAATTTAGTGCCAAAACATCTAAAAAGATATTTGAATGATAAAATAAATTATTTTAGGACCCATTATGTGATCCTTGAAAAATAATTTCAAGTGTCAGTGTCTTAAACAATCATTTGATGCCTAAATATACATTAGATGCACCATTTTTTTCCTCTTTTTTTTGACACTCAATTTTTTTCTATTTATAAAGAATTGTATCTCTTTTTTAATTTTTGGCAGCGCCGAGGGTATTTTGGTCAAGAGATGGCCTCAGAAGGGCTTCGACTTTGGTCAAGAAAGACCTTGGCAGGGCTTTGACTCTAAAACAGGGGCCCTTTGGGGCAATTGTTCATTCAATAATGTTTAATCTTTTGTTGAAGAGCAGAAAAAAAATAAATTGTTGATGCTCCTATCTCCAATGTTCATATGACTGTTTTAGTGGCCATGTTAGTTATTATTCCTAATGCATGCAATTCGATATATTATGGATGAATTGTTAGAATTTCTGTTGGTGATTGAATGCCCTAGATAACAGTTTGGATTAAAAACCTTAAAGGGCTTCTGCTTTCTGTTTAGGATTGGGGATGTCATTGATGAGGATGTTATACATGCAAGGGCTCCTTTTATTGCCTGCACTCAACAATGTTTTGCTGTTAAGGCTGGAATTGATGGACTTCTTGATGTTGCAAGGCGATCTTTTTGCGATACCAGTGAAGGTTTAATTCATGTTTTCTATTTATTTGGATAGTTAATATTCTAATTATATGGTTACAACAGCTGTGCATAATCTCGCAAATAAGTACCGTGATGAGTTTAAGCTACCAAATCTAAAGATTCCTTATAACAATAGACAAGGATTTTACTTTAGTATTCCACAAAAAGATGTCAGTGGAAAGCTTCCCGACAGGTTTATTCAGGTTTGTGTTAGTTTATATTGTTTGAAATGTTGTCTTTATTTTTGGCATTGCCCTTAGTAAAAGTTCTTAAACATCAATATTAGGTTATGAAACATGGAAAAAACATACACTGCTCAAGTTTTGAACTTGCATCTGTAAGTACAATTTCTCTTGTTTTCTTCTGTATTTTGTAAGATTGTGCATTTCATGGACTGCTTGGTTATTTCTTATCATAATGAAGGGCTTGGATTGAATTTATTAAGTTACCACGAACCTAATTGTAATTTTCAACATAAATCTTAAAGTGACAATTTAAGGTTGTGAGAAGGGAGATGAACAAGGCCATTCTCCTTCCTTCTTCCTTTCAATCTCTCTAGTTACCTTGTAGCAATTTGATATTCTCTGTGTTGTAATTTGATATCACAGCAATATTCATCACCAACATTGTTGGTGTTTGCTTTTTTTTCGTTTTAGTTGCTGCTGCTGCAGTGTCGTTGTCACCATTGCCTTCTTCCCCTTAAAAATCAGATAATATCTCTGATATGGCAATGAAATTCTGCTGTCCCAAGTTTTGGAACTCCCCTGCTCAAATAGATTGCACTACTTGAACGAATACATAAATATAAGCGAATACATAAATAGGGAATTTTAAGGGTATTTGATAACTCATGAGATCTTGCATCAAAGTTCTTGTGTTGATACGTCTTCTCAGAATAGTGTTGCTGAAAGAAAAAGTAAACATTTATTAGAAGTGATAAGATTTCTATTATTTTCTATGAACATGACTAATTTTTGGGGGGAGTTGTTATAACTGTTGCATATTTGATTAACCGCATGCCACTTTGAGTGTTAGTTTAGGATTTCATTTGTGTGTCTTATGGAACTAATTTTGTTGTACCTAATAAGGTGTTTGGTTGGCTGTGTTAGTTTTTTCAAGATCATCGACATTCTCTTATTAAGAGTAATCCTCGCTCAGTTAAATGTGTATTTATTGAATATTAATATTTAGAAGGATGTGATCCCTAGAGAAATTGAGTCATACTTTATTTGATCCATCAAGAAGTAATGAGCATGTTTAGCTTTGAGATTTAATGATTTTCTCTCCTCTCCTGGTTACTCCGTTGGAGTATCACATCAAGAGGGAGAGTTGGTACAAGAGAGCGTAAACCAAAGTCAAGAAGGGCAAGTTCAAGAGGAGTTATATTTTCCATGTTTTGGAATAGAAATCCCAAAGACAAGGAGGGTCATCACATGAGTTACAAGTGAATGATGATCATACTATTAAAGAAACTCGTAGTGCTCTTCATGAAAATTGTGATGTTCAAACCATTGTGCATTCTTCTGTGGTTCATGATTCTCCTCTCGTGGTGCTTTTAGATTGGTTTCATTTAGATATTCCTATTACTCATCAAATACACTCTCATCCTTTCTTCTTGTTATCATTATGACAATTTTAATTATGTTTTCTATAAGTCTTTGTCTCCATACAAATGTTTTATTGCATAATTACCATATGTTACTATTCCTTAATATCGGAAGGTTTCTATAGCTAATCCAAATTATAAAGAAGCTAGGTTAGAGGCATGTTTTGAAATGTATACCATGCCGATCAACATAGTCGAAATTTATCGTTTTGATAAATTGTCAAAACTCAAACCACTCAACACAAGTAATGTCGCTTGTTTTGTTGTGTCAATCATGTCAAACAATCAACACTCCTTGTCATCCTATAAAATTGATTAAGATGAATTGAGATAATGTTGTTATTTATTTATTTGTAGTTTGTGTCCATTTAAGATAATGTCAAAATTATAGATGGAATATAAAGTTTGAACTTAAGGATATAGATGTTTTATCTTTTTTTTCTTCTTCATTTTCTCCCTTTGACCTCCAATTCTCTACTAGCACCATATATTGGAATTTTTGCACGATACCAAAATAATGTACTTTTAGCTAAAGACAAACTCTGGCATGATACAAGATTTTGAACCTTGGTTAGAGGAGATGAGAGCTTTGAAAAAGAATCATACATGAGAGTATCTTTACTAAAAGGAAAATAACCTATTAGTTGTAAATTGTTGTGCATTGTTAAGCAAACACCTGAGCAAGCATGGGCAGATTTGAAGTTTTTTAGTTGCTAAGTGATACACCTAGGCATATGGTATTGACTATGATAAAACTTTTGCTCTAGTTGCCAAGATGAATTCTATTTGACTCATGGTTTGAAATCTTGTACTGTATTAGCTGGAATGATTGAAAAAATCATTCCGATAAATTAACAAGACTCCATACTATCTGGTATAAACAATTTCTCATGTGTTAATATGTTAAAACTGTACCATTATAAATTTTAAGCCCAAACTTAACTATATAGGTGTTTTTTCATCTCCTTCCTCTTTTCACCTCCAATCTTCCACTACTATCATACATCAAAATGTTGGCACGATATCAAAATAATATTATTTTAGTCAAAGATCAAAACTCCAACATGGCTTAAAATTTTGAATCCACTGTCATCTTTTTTGTTGCAAACCTTTGTTGGAAATTAGATCAATTAAATGTGAATATGCCTTCCATGGTGACTTAGAAGAGGAAGTTTACATAGAGTTACCTTCTGGATTGACTATTATTGATCGAGTTGGTAAGGTGTGTTGTCTATGGCGTTCTTTATATAGGTTGAAAAAGTCACTATTTGACAGGTGCCATCAAGCAGTCGTTGCTATGGAATATAATCAGAGTAATGTTGATCATATAATATTTTGCAGGCTCAATCATAACGATGTAGCTATTGTAATTGTATGTCTGGATGATATTATTGTCACTAGTGATGATATAGATGAGATTGGTCATTTGAAAACTCAAACATATGTGTTTGAGGTGAAAGATTTGGGTGAACTTGAGTATCTTTTGGGTATTGAAGTTGCTCGATCTTCGCATGGTATATTTCTCTCACAAATAATGTGCTTGATTTATTTATTGAATTGAGAATTTTGGGTTGTAAGCATGTTGGAACTCCAATTGATTAAAGTCATCAGCTTATTACAAATTCAGTCACACCTGTAGATCACAGGAGATATCAGAGGTTGGCCACCAGATTAATTTATCTTGAAGATTATCCAGGTCATGGTGTATTTTTCTCACAACAAGGAAATCTTAAGGTGGGGTGTTTTACGGATGCAGATTGGTCAGTTGTTTAAATGATGGTTGATCCCCCACTGGTTATTTGTACATTTGTTGGAATGTAGTTTGGTGGAGTATGAAACAAATTGTTGTTGCTAGTGCGCAAGCAGCATATAGTGCAGCAGCGTATAGAGCTATGAGTTAAGGTGATTGTGAGGTATTATGGTTGAAGCAGTTCCAATTATAGTTGCCTCTATCCACAAACACTTCTCTTTTATGACAATAAAGCAGCCGTTGAGATTGCTAATAATCCAGTTCAACATGATAGAATGAAGCATGTAGAGCTTGTTTCACATTTTAACAAAGAAAAGTATAGAAGAAGGAAGCATTTGTATTCTTTACATGCAGTCTTCTGGGTAATTAACAGATATTTTTACAAAGGGATTGAGTTGTAATATTTTTCTTCTATTATGTACAAGTTGGGTTTAAAGGGTATTTTTACCCCTTCTTAAGGAGAATATTGTAATGAAGGGCTTGGATTAAATTTATTGAGTTACCAAGTACCAAATTGTTATTTTCAATGTAAATCTTAAAGTGGCAATTTAGGGCTGTGAGTCGGGAGATGAAGGAGACCATTCTCCTTCTTTCTCTCAATCTCACACAAGGGAGGTATAGAGTTATGGATGTTGCTTGTTTTCACCTTAGAAATTTGTTTTTTCTGAAGACATTGACTACTATTTGCATTCTACAGGACATATTTGGCATGCACAGTTACTTGTCTATGCTTAATAACTAAACTTTTCAAAATGCTGCAGCTTAATGCTAGAAACAAGTCTGCTGCTGTCGAATGTTTCATGCGTACAGAGCTCTTCTTAGAAGGTTATTATACTCTTTCTTTTCCAATAAAGAAGATGGTTGTCACTTTATCTGTATTTGTTATCGTATATATATGGATTCTTCTATACTTAGTGGAACTTTTGCTGATTAATTTTATCTCTGAATGCTATTTTGATTTAGAAACCTTAATAATTGTGACAAAACTATGGTTTTGCTATCAGCTCTCAATTTAAGCTGTGGCTTTGAACCAATTCCTCATTTTGCATCAGCTCCTGGGTTTAGAATCTACATTAAGTCTTAGGATGCTATTTAATAAGAAGTGGCACCAGCAAAGCACAAATCAACAAAAAAGATTCACAATCTTCATATCTTTTCTCCACGGCATCTATTTTTTGAGGGAAAAAACATTTACTGCTTTCTTTAAAGAAAGCTTCAGTGGATTATATTAAAATGAGTACCTATGCTTTCACTAGAGAAATTAGTGGGCTCATTGTTGGTGTGAGATTTTAAGGCAAAAGTGTATATCTAACAACAATATATACTCTTTATTTATATTGCTGTCTTTAAAGAAAGCTTCAGTGGATTATATTAAAATGTGTACCTATGCTTTCACTAGAGAAATTAGTGGGTTCATTGTTGTTGTGAGATTTTAAGGCAAAAGTGTATCTAGCAACAATATATACTCTTTATTTATAATATCTAACAGTCTAGCATTGCTAATATTTAAACATGATAAAATATTGTCATAATGTGTAGTATTTAACCATTCCGACCAATTCCAGATTCTGTCAGTTACAACATACTAAATTGTGATTGTAATGAAGATTTCTAAATCTCATTCTCCAGAGAGGATTTGTTAGTTCTAAAACGTTTTGTTTTATTTATTATTCAGCGGAAGACTGTTTTCCATTAGATAACAGAGAGAGATGTGTTTCCAAGGAAAATAGTAATTCATTATATCACATTCTCAGAGAACATAAATTTTTTGTTGTTGTAATAGAGTAAATAGACAAAGGACAGCCAATGTGTTCGTATAAGGAAAATGGACTAGAGTAACTTCTGTTGAGGGATCAAATATAAATTTCTTTCTATTATGAGTTAATTTAGAATTATTGTTTGACACATGGCTATCTACTAAATAATCAAATAGTTCTTTTCTGCTGTAATTTTTTGCCCATCAGATTCCCCACTGAAAGTCCTATATAATTTCCTTGACATCCGCCTATTTAAAGAATGACACTTAATGTGAATGGTTTGTTAGGGATCATTTGGCTGCTAGAGGGGGGGGTGAATAGTCGATTGCCCCCAAATGCTCGTTTGCTCGTGTTCGTCCTTCTACAAATGATTAGTGCAGCGGAATAGGGGTTTGCTAGACCATCTTGAGGCAAGATTGCTCCAACATGGTTAACCACGCTGATAAGCACATACCATGTCAAGGCTTTGCTAGCTTCAGATTCCATTAAATTTAAAATTTTATCTCTGAATGTTTATGATAAAAGGGTAGTCCAATGCACAAAGCTCCTGCTAATGTAAGATCTCAAGAAAGGATCTAGCGTATGCAGTCTTATCCTGTTTTGCAATAGGGGTTTCTGAGATTTGAATCCGTAATCTCTAGGTCACATGATAATTATTTTATCTCTGATAGAGATATTAAATTTGACATGGACTGTTGATTTGGAAGTCTTTACAAGATTGATTTACTTTCAACAGGATGAGATCTTCACTAAAGCATTAAAAAGTGTATTATATCTATGTATCTTTCTTGGGTTAATGATGCAACAAGCATGCAACTGAACCTCAATTTTACGTTTTTCCTTTAAAAAAAAATTGTGTATTGTTGTAGGTCAAAAAGATGCTGAAATCAGCAGTTGAATTTCCTTGAATACTTGAATGCATTAATTTTGTTTCCTGTTATATTACTTATTTGTGTGGTTTGAAATTTGTACCTTTGCTAACCACACTGAATTTCAGGCTTAATTGATGTCATAAGGGAGGATGTTAGCATACTGACGTTACTTGCAGAGGTTTTGTGCCTTCTAGATATGATTGTGAATTCATTTGCCTATACAATATCCACCAAACCTGTTGATCGTTACACTAGACCAGAATTCACTGGTAGCTCCTAATTTACTTTTGACTCAATTTGTGTATCAAGTTGTATTGGGCAGTCCCTAACCAACTAAATTGTTCAGATAATGGTCCTGTGGCTATTGATGCTGGAAGGCATCCTATTCTTGAGAGCATACACAATAATTTTGTTGTATGGTTCATGATCAAATGAATTCAATTTTATGTCTTCAAATATTTTGTCCATGTGACTCCTACCTTATGTTCTCTAACTCTGACACTAATGCAGCCTAACAATCTTTTCCTCTCTGAAGCATCTAATATGGTGATTGTCATGGGACCAAATATGTATGGTGCTTTCTGAACCAGTGTGTCATGCTTACATTATGCCCCAAACAAACTTTTATTTGTTGTCTTCAGAATGTCATTAATTAGTAGCACTTGTACATTTTTTTCTATCTCAACTATAGATTTTTTGTCTATGCCAGGAGTGGTAAAAGCACTTATCTTCAACAAGTTTGTCTTATCATCATCCTGGCTCAAATTGGTTGCTACGTCCCCACTCGTTTTGCATCACTAAGGACAGTCGATCGCATTTTCACACGGATAGGGACCGGAGGCAATGTCGAGTACAACTCAAGCACTGTATGGGACTTGAAAACTTATATTTACTTTATGAAACTATACAATAGTATTTTGGAAATTTTTGTTACCATATAGACTCATTTGATAGAGAAGAAGGAATCTACTTTGGATTCATGATACAAAGGCATGCCTTAACACCACTCATATGCATAACGCAAGCCAAAATTTTGTCTAACGACATATCAGCACCTTTTACATTTACTGCCATGTTATATTCTCTCAAAGTGATTCACCCTTAGTCCCTAGAGGTGAGCAAGGTGTGTTCTTTATCCGCTCGTTGGTAAGAGGACTGCTAATTCATTAATTTACAAGGCAGTGGGTCAATCAAACTAAAAATAACTAACCATTTTGATTTATGCATCTTCTTCCCATGACAAGTGGTATTAGTATTAATCTAAGAGTCTAGGGTCTAACTAGCTAAGTGGGCCAAACATGGGTGATGAGTCTAGGGTCACAAGCTATAGGTTGTGTGGGTTGTCATGACCTAAAAGACTTATGTCCTTATATAGCCTCCTTCATGGTTTAAAATTTATATCCATGCCGATGTTTTAGACTGTGATCGAAACTATATGATTTTGATATCGTACCATACAAATATAGTTTCGGTACTTTTTAAGTATAAAATATATTAATTAAAAATAAAAAAATTAACTTAAATATTAAAAAATAATTTTTTTAAAAAAGAAAAAAGATGAAAATTTAATTATAATAAAAAATTAATTATAATAGCACAACTAATTTAATTAGTTTTGAGTGTATAACTTAAAAAACAAAATAAAATAAAATTTAATAATAGAAATATTATTATTTATAATATATAAATAAATTTTAAAATAAATGTATGAAATATTTTTAAATTATCAAAATTTTAATTTAAATCTCAAAATATAGCTAGGAATTGATTGAAGTTATTAACTTAAGTTTTTATTAAAAACCTATAGTTCTATCGTTCAAATTAATTTCCCAGCTCACTCGGCATTCCTTTGTGGAGATCACGGTTATTCTACGGTGGCTTCTACAATCTTGCGGCGATCGTTGTGGGCCTCTACGACCCCACGGAGGTTGTCAAAACCCCGTGGTAGCCTCCACGGCCTTGTGGAGGTCGTTGAGACCCGAGGCAACCTTTGCGACCTCGCAGAGGCTGCTGCAACTCCATGGCCTCGCAGAGGCTACCGTGACTCTCGGTGTCGATGTTGGTTTCAGTGTTGGATAGTGAGTAGAACGATAAATTTCACCCGTATTACTCAGCATAGTTCGAGATTTTAAACCATGGTATCCTGGCTCGTAATAATACCTATCAATGCTTTATAACCACAGATAACACCACTAAGAGTGCACAAGGTTGTAACCAATACACAATTCATTAAATGATATAGAAAATTATTAACACAATATCTGATTGAAGACGATAACGTAACTAGACCCATGTTGACATACATAAATGGACTCACGTTGATAATAACAATAACAATCAAGCCTTTATCATACAATGTGAGGTCACTTATATAGATCCTTTTATGTTGTTGAACTTGATTCCCTATTATATCCTCATCTCTATTTAAATGAATTATATCTTAAAGATGATGACCTAAAACCATTATCCTATTTTATCGTTGCTAACTAAGTTTTTTTATTTATTTTCTTCTTCCTTAATTAATGTGTGTGTCATCATTTCACATCACCTAATTGAGACATTTATTAGTTGCCTAAATACATGTTCATTCCATATTAAACATATCTTTCAGATTTTTTCCTTAATAGGCACTCCGACTTTCTTTCTAATACTTTGTATGTCTGCACATTCACCTTATTATTCTCATCTTTGCAACTCTCATCATCTACTCGTGTACTTATTTCATAGCCCAACATTTAGCTTCAAATAATATAGCAGATTTAACTATCAATTTGTAAAACTTTCTTTTAAGTATTAAAGGTGCCTTACAATCACAAAGAACACCTAACACACTTTACTATTTCATCCATCTTGCTTGTATTTTATATAAAATATCTCTATCAACTCCTCGATCATTTTGCAAAAACAATTCTAGATACTTAAATCTCAATTGCTGGCAACTTATCATCTTCTATATTAACAATTGTCTTACTTTGTCTGCTACTACTAAACTTAAATTTAATATATTGTTTTTATTAAGCCTAAAACTTTACGCTAAGGTTCGAATTTAACATTTACTCTTTTATGTGTCTTATCGACCAATACTCTCCTCTATTTCAACCATCTTGCATGTATCTGATATAAAACATCTCTATTAACTCCTCCATCCTTTTGAAAAAACTATTCTAGATACTTAAATCTCTTAGTTACAAGTAACTCATCATCTTCTATATTAACAATTGTCTTGCTATGTCTGCTACTACTAAATTTAAATTATATTTTATCTTAATAAAATTTGAAAACTTCATGTCAAGATTCGAGTTTAGCATTTACTCATTCATGTCTTATTGACCAAAACAATGTGATATGTAAATAATATACACCATGTAACATGTCTTGTATATATCCAATGAGTTCATCCATGACTAGTGTAAAAGGATATGAACTTAGAGCTGATTATTAATTTAATACTATCTTTATAGAAAATGATTTGGTTAATCCGCCTATAATCTTCACTCTTGTTATTACATTCTCATATATATTCTTAAATGTTTCAATATACCTAACACCTTTCTTTTTTAGAATTTTCTACATAATTTTTCTCGATTGTCTATCATAAGCTTTTTTATGTCAATGAATATCATGGATAAGTTTTGCCTTTTATTATGATATTTTTCAATAAATTGTTTAATATCTAAGAAGATGTATAGCTTTTGTTATCGACTCTTTAAGCATGAATTCAAGTTGATTTTCGATCACCTTAATTTCCTTAATCTTTTTTGCATCACTCTTTTTTAAAGCTTCGTGTGACTCATTAGCTTAATATTCTTATAATTCATACAATTTTATGCATCATTTTTGATTTTATATAGGGAACTAGAGTCCTTATCCTCCACTTATTAGAATTTTTTTTCGTTTTCAATATCAGATTGAATAATTTTGTAAGTCATTTAATACTCTATTTTCTAGGCACTTTTATACCTCTATTAAAATATCATTTGGTATTATCACTTTTTTATTTTGCATCCCATTGAATGCCTATTTTACTTTTAAAATTTGAATTCTCTTATAAAAATTTAAATTTTTATACTTTTTTAACCTATCAGAATTTTTTGAGTTAAGTTAGTCATCTAAATCTTCGTTAAAAGTTAAAAGTTAAAAGTTGATGAAAATAATAACCCTTGCAATAAAAATAAAATAAAATAAATAGAATGAATGAACTCTAATAGAAACCATCTTCAATACAATCTCTGAGTATCGTTGATCAAGATCATCCCATAATATTGTCCAAACCTCGAAGATCTAGAGGTTAAAAGAAAAAGGGGGAGCAAGTACATAGTGCATAGTGGAGAAATAAGAGAATTATATGAAAACAAATTATAAAAGACTATAACATAATTTATAGCTTCTGTTTTAATGTTCTTTAGCATCATTAAATCATTACTCCTTTCTCATTATTTTTCTTGCATTCACTTTTTAATTAATTTCATCAATTCTCCTTATTTCTCCCTTTTCAATGTTACACAAATTCTAGTTGTTACACGAGAATTAACATAATTTATTAAGTGGATAAATGACCAATAACTCATCCATCATACGGCACATTGTATATATAAAGGTGAACTATCTGCAATCCACTTAATACGCGAACACATCCTATATAAGTATAAAATAGGAGTGAACGACCCACAATTGACTTGATAAGGATCCCTAATTTATTATAGGGCACAACAAAAGTAGCAAATTTTTTAAAGGGCACACCGTGATTTCAAAATTCTCGAAAGGCACACTCAATTCTTGCATTACCCTTCCCGGCAAAAGTGTTATTTAATCCTTTATATTTTGTATGGATCCTAGCCACAACTCAAAATCCTGAGCCATCTAACGTCATGTCGATCCATGTGCGTCCTTACCTACCCAAACACAACAACGTGATTCGTTCCACATGCAACTCTTCCATCGCAAAGCATCGGAGGAAAACATTTGAAGAAATGACATTGAAATTCTCGGTGTGTGATTCTTCTTCAAAGAATATTGATTAGGGTTTGCAGAACTCGGTGTAGCTTATTCACCTGCTACTTCTCAAAGTATTCTCATGTATCTATTATATTTATTTTATACCTACTAGAGTTGTTTGTATATGCGTTTAGAGTTTTTTCTTTATAAGCTAAATCTATAATATGTAAAAATATAGTCCACACAAATAATTTACAAAATACAATCTTGTCCATTTTACTACCCATTGCCAGTGTGCTAATTTCAAAATAATCTCAGTTTTTTTTCAAGATAAGCAACACAGTGGTGCTAATTTCAATTTAGCAACAATGTAGTATTGTTCTTTAATATCAATATTTCAATTGTTTAGATTTATAAAATATCACAAAGTGGTGCTGATGCTGATATTAAAATTTTAGCACCGCAAAAGTGCTAATATTGTAAATCTAACACTACAATGGTGCTGAAGTTTAAACATCAGCACCA
>JBAMHZ010000065.1:3878635-3891080 GCA_037177395.1 Alpinia galanga
CCAGTGACAAGAACCCTTACACAAGTGCCCCCCCTCCCAGCAATGAGCACACTTCTTCCTTTCCTCTTGCAACACTATCATCTTCCTTGTTGAGACACAACAGCTGATTAGTCTCCTCATACTCTTCCTTATTGAGACACAAAGGTAATTCTCGTTATCTTCCTTATAATCGTCGTCCTTGATTTCCATATGCAGAGAACAATTCCTACTCCTTGAACTCGTTATTTTTTATATCCATAGTTGTGTCATGCCAACGTAAGTATGATGGGGATGAAAGATGAATTTAAGTATCACGTCCCTATTATATTATTAAATAGTTAGTTATTAACATTTATTTTGTTATTATTATTTTTTGGAAAAATAAAATGATGTGAAATTTTTAAGATGTTTCTTTCAGCAAAACACGAGGCAATCATCTTATCATTTCTCTTCTACTCACATACACTGTGTTTCCTAGGAGGAATAGAAAGTTGAGAAGTAAGAAATGTCAAAAGCCATAGATAGTCAGTAGAAGGGAAATGATAAGGTGATTTCCTCACTGTATAAGTTCATAGAAAGATCTTTTGCACCCTTGCATATGTTTATATTCACCAGCAAAGCAGGACAAAAAGGGATAGAGTTCGATGCCCCATTCTAGTTCACACAAGCTTCCATCCTAAGACTATTTGTTGTCATATGAGCTTGCTGAAAGTTTATCTCCACTGTTGAACTAGTCAAGTTGTCATCAGTATCAGCAATCCTTTCAAGCCATTGATGCAGAACTGTCAGACTGTGTTTCCTGGAAAGGATAGAAAGTGGAGAAAAAAGAAGTGTTGAAAGGGATAGTAACAATTCACTTGTAACAATGGTTTGAAGGCTTGCTGATGTTGATGACAATTTGACTTGCTCAACAGTGGTGATAAATTTTCTATAAGCTTCTGATATGAAGCTAGTGTGAACTTGTATGGACCATTTTATTCAACTTTTTTTATATTGTGTGTTTTAGGCAAGGGTGCAGATGATCTTTCTATGAGCTTAATTAGTCTTATGATGGATCTGAATCCAATGTGGACTTCATTTACCATTTTAATTCTTCTCCCTGTTCAACTGGTGGGTATGGACATAGGCAGATTCGATAACAAGTGAATAGTAACTCAGAAGCTGGGCCAGCAAGGTTCACATGATGATGGCACCAAATATTTTAAGTAAACCACATATTATATAACAGTAATACCGAAAGAAACAGTTTTTGTTATTGAGTTTGGTCTTTGGCTGTAGATATCATAATATTTTTCCTACAAAAGTTGTAATTGTATTGGAATTGAACCATAGTTGTGATACATGGTTAGAGTCACAACTTTCAACATCTATATGCTCTTTGTACTATATTTAAGACCTGGTCTATTTAGCTAGTTACTTTTCTGTATTTTTCTCTAGTTCTTCTAGTTGCTACCTTGTGAGCTCTTCAACTTTAAGTTTGACGGTGAGGCAGCTGTTCACTGGTCCATGCAGGTAGTTGCTTTGAAGGTTGATGGGTGTCCACGAGTCTGCGTTGTGACATCTGATGTGTGTCACCAACAAGCAGCTCATGCAGCAGTATGCACTTTACTGATATTAATTATGCTTATGCAAACCTTTCTTAGCTTCTAGCATTGTTCTCATTTCTCTTTGTTCCAAATTAACATGATTAAGCTATTTGCATTTGCATAATTCTGAACTTCCAATAATTAGTATATCTAGTTATGGAGCAAGCTAAACTTACTCGATTCAATTCAAGGTGTGGAGAAAGAGTGCTATCAGTGGCATGATCCTTGCTATTGTATATATAGATTGGTTAGATTTCACCTTGGCTCCTTTCTTATTTTTGCATCCAGATTTGACAGTAAACTTGAGTTGAGAAGGCTTCAGTACATATTTATATTTCTCGTTTTCACTTGTTTGTATCAACCCTTGTGATTGAAATTCATATTTAAGCTTGAGTGCAGAATGTGTTTGTTTAAGAAACCTTTCTAACCATTCTGTGACTTTTAGATTGTTACGCTCTATGGGTATAATTTTCAATTAACAGGAGATACTCCACTTTGTAACAATGTAATACTAGAAAATTAACAATCATACTAACAATTACTAACTCAAGATAAACAAGCAGTTTTCAACAAACTATCTATATCTTTATTTTTTTCTACAGAATCATACAGCACTAGAAGTTATATGAACAAAATAAAAGGTACAAGTTACAATGAATAAAACTAAACCAAAATCAGCATGTTGAGAATCTTTGAGCAACTTTAAATAGTCACTAGAACCAACTATAACTTCAAAAGTTACTTTTGTTTGCAAAAGTGGAGGACAAAGAAAAACAGAAACTGAGCACAAATTACTTATTGAGTGGGTGAAGTCACATTTTATAATACAACTTTAAGTTCTCATTTTCAATATATATATATATATATATATATAATGACAGTTATTTTCATTTCACTTAAATTCATTATCAATTAAAGCAGTCAAATATTCTTCTTATTTATCATCATCATCTTTTAGTCACCGCCAATAAATGTGTCACTAATAAATCTATCACCAATAAATCACTATGAAGTGAATTATTAGAGCCAATACCCTTAAATTGTAATAATGTATATATTATTTAAAGTCCTCATGGGTACTATATAGTGATATAATGCTCTCATACAAATAAATACTGCCCATGGGGCAACCACTCATTACCACAACCTCAGGCGAGTTGGTAATTACTCTAGTATAAAACTAGACTTATAGTTTTCACATTTTAATAAGAATTTTCTTCATTTAAAGTTATTATTTTTTTACTTTGAATCTTTATTCGATAATTGTTTTACTCTGGATTTACATTTTATTGGTTAGAATGAATGACTAACCTAAATAATTTTTTTTAATAAAAGTTGAATAAAAGCATATGATCTCAGACAAGGTTATGCAACATAAAAATGTACAAGTATCAACCATGATCTAAAATCATGTACCATATCAGACGACAAGGTCAAAGAGTATCTTTTCGATAAATTATCAAAATTTAAACTATTCGATATAAACAATGTCTCCTGTGTCATTATGTTAATCATTTCAATGCATTTTGCATCATATTAACATTTTTCAATAAATTATCAAAATTTGATAGTATTAAATGATTTTCAACTTTGTGTCATTTTTTGAAAATAATAGATATTTTCATAAAAATCTATTTTTTCCCGATAATATTTGACATAAGTAATGTCAGTAGCATGAAGTTTCATGATTTTTTAAAAAACATAGAATTACTTGTACATTTCTTAAATTCGGTCTAAAAATTATCCGACAATAGTTGACTATTTTAGAATAATAATTTATAGATGACATTGTCGGTCGATTGATCAAAGATATTTGTCGATTGTTACTGTGGAATTTGACTGAAATTGGATTATTTTAGTTATTTGAGCTTATACCTAACACTTTGATATGTTTGGACAAGTATTTATTGGGAAAATTTTCTTAGTGAAAATAAAAAGGGAAGTTAAAAGGAGGAGAATCGAAAATTGAGGGGGAGGTTTAGGTTTAAAGTTGAATTTTTAACCTTACAATTTAGAATTTGAAACTTCCTCAAGGTTCTGAAGCTCTAAAACATTATTAGTGTAATAGTTGAGGGAACTATGCTTTGAGGGAAGGTTCTCTTTGAAAACATATGGAATGACCTATGAGGAGAAGATTGACTTAAGGGAGACATATAAGATGGAATGTGCAAAGTTGAGTGTTGGAGAAAATGGAAAGTAAGAAACCTCCTTTAAAGTGTTGGCAAAGGTTATGAATGAAAGAGGAAGAATGAAGGAATTCAAGTGTTGGTGAACGAAGGAGTTAAGATTTTAGAAAGACTTTTTGATATATACCAAAGGAGCAGAATAAAGCGTTTAAGTTAGGAAACCCTTATTATGCGTTGACATAAGAAATGATAAGTTTGGCTAATGGACTAGTCTAACTTAAATATATTGTCAAACATTAATAAGACAAAGATTATTGGTGTAATCGACCTCTAGTTAAGGTTGACTAAGCTGGAGTTGAGTTTGAGTTGAATTTGATGGTTGAGCAATATGTGGTGATGACTGAGTGATACTTTTTAGGGAGAGATTATTGGTCAAGAGTGATCAAGCTCGGTACAGAGGAGGAAATTATTGGAGAGGGAGATTATTGGTGTAATCGACCTTGGGTTAGGTTGACTAAGACGGATAAAAGGTTTGATGTTGATGGTTGAACGAGAAGTCCAAGTGAGTTGCGATTGCTCAAACATTTGGCATGAGATGGGTGAGGCCCAAATGGTTCATAGAGGATCGTACACTTAGCACGAGATAAGAAGAGAAGTCCAAGTGGATCATAAAAGATCGGACATTTGACAAGTGATGGAAGTTCTAATAGGCCATGAAAGATCAGATGTTAGACATGTAGATGGAAGTCTTAATAGCTCAGGAAGGATCAGATGTTTGGCGTGAGGCTGAAAGCTCGAACAGGTTAATGAGAACTAGATATTTTGCAATGGGGAAGTCCAAATAAGTCAGTAAGGACCCGATGTTTAGCAATAGTGAAGTCCAAATAGGGTTGATCAAATGCTTGGCACGAGAAGGAAAATTCAGACAGGTCAAGAAGGACTAGATGTTTAGCAATGGTAAAGTCCTGGTAGGTTAAGAGTGACTGAATGCTAAGTGGAAGAAGTTCTGAAAGGCCAAAGTTGACTGGATGCTAGGCAGAAAGAAGACATGGTAGATTGAGGTCAACTAGATACTAGAGGCAAAGAGATAATTTAACCATGGTTTGGTTGAAATAACAGTATTAGTCGACTGTTATAGAGTAGCAATCGACTGAAGTTATTGTATGAGCGAACAGTGAGTTTGAAACTCAGTTGATTGTGATCAATCGACTGCTATGGAGTAACAATTGACTGTTACTGTTTGAGCGAATAGAAAGTTTAAAACTTGATTGTTCAACTCGACTGATCATGGTCAGTCGATTGCTATAGAGTAACAATTAATTGATATTACTGTTTGAGAGTTTGGAGATACGATTATTCAATTCAATTAATTGTCATTAGTTGACTGATAACACAACTACGGGATTCGACTACTTAGGTATCAATCGATTGATGGTAATACTCAGTCGACTGATATTGATCTTTGAGCTGGAAGAGTTGCTCTGCAAGTGTAACACTCAGATTTACAATATAACAATCGTCTAACGGTGATGAATAATTGACTGTTAGGTAGGCTTGTAAACGAGGGCTTCGGGGTTGAAGTAGCCATTTCTTGAAGATTTTAAGGGGAATTACTGTTGCATTCCAGACCTTAAAAAAACATTCTAAAGCAATTAAACAATGAGTAATCAAAGATCATACTAGAAGAATTGATTGTAAGAGATTTCTTTGCCTTCGAAAAGTATCCGAGAAGGAGAAAAGATAGTGGTGTATTGCTAGAATTAGATCGTGGTGTAGGAATCAGGGTTTCGAACTATGTAAAACGGTTTGTGTTTATAATGCTTGGATTTGTTTATTTTCATTTTCACTGCATATTAATGTGTTGTAAACAAGCATGTGATCAATAATCGACAACAAAATAAGTCACTATTCATCCCTCTCCCTTTAGCGACGTTATCGATCCCAACAGGCATGACATGCTATAGCACATATCTTATAATCTTATTTTTTTTTAACTTGTGTGTATACAAGATAATGTCAAAATTGTATCATGTTATATGGACCATAAAGTCTAAACTTAACTACATAGTTATCTTATCCTTTTTTTTTTCTTCATCTTCTACTACCTTTTACCTTCTACCTTCTACCTCCAATTCACCACCAATATAGCATCGTTCTAATCAAAGATTAAAACTAACCGTTTGAGATTTTGAACTTTGGTATCAATATATAAGTCAGTAAGTAGCAGGAAATGAAAGAAAACAATCTAATGATAGGCATTCTGAAGAATAAGAGTACCAATATTTATTTTTAAAAACAAGCCCTAAGCACTTCCTATCTTAATCCTCATATGATCACCCATATATGGATATCATGAAAGAGTATCAGTTAGTTAATCCCTATCATGTTAATATCTTTTAAAACTAATTTCACCATTTTAAATGTTATGTTAAACCTTTTTTCAAAACACTTATAGAAAGAACTATATGTTTGATCTTTTTTTATACATTTATTCATACATAAGGAACATGTAAACGAGGCAACAATATAGAAAAAAGCTCAAAAAATGCAACATAAATATTTAATACTGATAATAACACACTCTAGAAATTAATTAGAATTTAAGATTAATAGATCTAATCTTATCCTAGTACTTGATGTAACCCCAGTTATAACTCTTAGCTCCCATTGTTGATGAAAAATAATTTATTTCCTCATCCTAAACTAGATACATCAACGTAAAATAAAAATTTAAAGGGCTACCCAGTGCATAAAGTTTTGCTAATGCAGAGTCTTGAAGAAGAGTTTATTATACGTAGTCTTATCCTACATCACAAGAGGCTATTTTTGGACTTGAATCCATGACCACCAGGTCATACATACGATAATAATTTTACCGCTGCGCCAAGCCCCTTCCACCCAAAATAAAAATATAATAAAATAAAATGTTTACGTTGCAATTTTCCTCGGTCGAAGAAATAAGACAATTGTTTTGTTGATACAAAATGCTTAAGCCAATTGAACCTAAATAATAGGTTGTGATTAGTTTAGAATAGATTATTATTTTCCAACATTAACAATAAATTACTCATCAAATTTTTACCTTCAATGTAATTGGTGTACATGGCGAGATTTAGTAATGCCTTAGACTTCGCCCAAGGACACAAGGAAATTGAGAAAATGAAGAGGTGGAGCCAACAAAAATGGTATTTGCTTCCTCTCTGCTTGGTCAAGAGTACCTTGGTGGCAACTAACAGCGCATAGAGAGGGAGGAGAGAGAGAGGAAAAATGAGAGAAAGGGGAAAGAGAAAAGGGTTGGTGGTCAGTCTCTCTTTGTTTGGTCAGGTAGTGGTTGCTTAGAAGAAGTGAGAGAAGAGAAAAGAGAGGGGAGGGAAGAAAAGAGGGTTGACAGTACCTTTCCCTTGGCTCAATATGGTAGTGATGCTCAGGTGGTAAGTGACAGTGTCTAGGTGAGCAACATGAAAAGGAGAGAGAGAGGAAAATGGAGAGGTAGAGTAAGAGGGAGAGAAGTTGATGGAGAAGGGGAGGTAAACTATTGTTTGGGTTAATGACAAGTTCTACGACGTTGCATGTCACGTGAAGAGAGCAAGAGGAGGAGGAGAGTGTGTAACGGTGTCTGGCGAGGAGGAGAGACACATGGGAGAGAAAGAGGAGAGAAAATATAATCCCAGCTTCTTAAAAATTCTCATAATTTGTTCCAAGACGACTGCACAAACTATTTCCACTTAGAAATTTGGTTTAGCACTAAACTAGCCAAAACAGATCCAAATTGACCAGGATTTGAATCCATGGGATCCTAATTACCATGCCTACCTGATGGATTCCATTCATACTCAATTTGACTTCAACTTGATGCCTAAGATATTTGGCTCAACTTATTTTTTCATCTAAAAATATTTTAAAAAATTAATATTATTTTCATTGTATTCTAGTTCTCCTTATACAACACCACCTCAAAAAAAATATTGTGCAAGAATTGTAATCACCAAAAAAAAAATTATGTCAAAAATGATCTAACATTGAAGAATTGTGGATCTTTTAACGATTCCAATCTAAACAAGCTATGAAATAATCCAATTTCAAAATTCTAAAAAAGCAGTCTAAATTAAACTCCTATCAATGCTTTCCTACACTCTCAAATAAAAAAAACCAAATTAAAGATTTCCTTCAAAATTTTATTGTCCTAAAAGGGAGTACGTAACATACTAAACTCCTATAAATTAAAAGGGCTTAAAATCAAATATAATAAAAGATGCCAACCATAGGAGAGAAGTAGACAATTAGGAGACAACATTAGAGTAGATGACTTTGACATTTATTGCATTACAAAAAGCACCTTGGTGCAATTTGACAAAATTCATCTTTGTGAATGGAGTATCATCTATATCTAGATGTTCTTTCTTATAATCAAACTTTCATTGGAAGCTAGCACTGTTGATGTATCAACTCTTAATTTGAGGTGCCAATTGCACCGTGGGGGAAATGATGACATTGGAGAGTTGTAAGAGCACAACCATAAGCAAATCAATAGACAGAGGAAATTGAAATGCCCTCGCTAGATCAAAAGTTTAAGTAATTATTTCAATTTAGTTAGTAAGCCAATAATATAAGCATTAATACTTTAATATTTCTCACAACATGAAAGGGACCAATGGAGTGAGCATGAAATTTCTTAAAGGTATTTTATAAAGTTCTCACGGTGAACATGAACAAGGACATAATCTCATATGTTGGATTCTTTATGTTTATGATATGCATTAACATGTTAAGTTTCATTACCTAATGTAATTGTTCTCCTAATATTGGTATCAATTCTCAAATATGCTTAGCAAAATTCATAGAAAAGTTAAAAGGATGTTAAGTGGTGGGTAGAGTAATCAGATCAATAGGTTGATGAATTTTGTGACTATAAATGACTTTGAAAGAACATGCAACAATAGATTGATTTAGAATATTTATTAGAGGCAGTTCGGTAACCGGAAAAAATATAATCCAAAATTCTTGGTTTTTCACGCATCAGTCATCTTAGCAAATTTTCTAATCTATGATGACTCCTGTGTCAAACCATCAACCTATGGATGAAAATTGAGTTCAAATCAACGTACGGTCTTCAAAAGGTAATACAAAGTTAACACCCCTACCTCATCCCTACCTAATGCTATCAATGTGGGTAACCTATGTAATCTAATAGCTTCCTTAAAGAACAACTTAGCCACATGAAATGCATCATTTGTTTCATTACAAGGAGCAAAATGTGCTATCTTGGAGAACCTATTTATGAAAATTAAAATGGAATCATTTTGATTGACTTGGCAGTCTTAAAATGAAGTGCATGCTAAGGTTTTTCTGAGATTTATATGGGATATATAATGAGCTACAAAGACTTCTATTTTGGTTAGTGGTTTTGGTCATCTAACATGTGTGACATTAAGAGAAGATTCTAGCAACATCTGGTCTTAAGGACGATCAGTAGAATCTACAGAGGCTAAGGGCCATGGTTTTGTCTCTTCCAAAGTAACTTGCAAATACAATATAATTCCCAAATTAAAATGTTTCTAAATGAGGTCCAAGGAATAGGGGTGTTTGCTTGAATAGATAATTGTTCTTAATGAAAAAGTGCACACAATAGGAAGGTTTCCACCCTCCATATCTTGAAAAATAATTGTAAAGTTAAGATGTGGGATACTTATCCTTGAAGTGCTCAAATCCTAGTATTGTTGTATTCATCCTATGTAAGGTAGACACAATTCATTTCATTGCCATGATAGGTTTATTATCCTCGCCAAGTCAATGCTTCTAGGTAAAAATGTGCTTTTGGGGAATTTAACCCATCTAGCTTATTTAATACATATATTCGTTGTGGTTAGATGACACTCGTTCATTTATTGTCAGAATGTAGTATGAACTTGTGTTACAACAAATAGAAGTGCCAATGTCTCAAGGCCTAAAGATAAGTAGAGTAGTGTTGTTGAGTCTCATGAGTTTTTTTGCTGAATAAAGGAATCAAATGCTCTTGTTGGCTGAGAGTACCTCTTATTCTACTGCACATGCATTACAAGCTATCTTAAATGGTTCTAGAAAGGTCAAAATGTTTGAGAACAGTTGGCTTGTCATTCTTTTCCTTCATTTCGTAAAGACTATAAAGGGGAGATTTTAGACCAATTTTTAATTACCTTGATTTCATAAAGATTTGTCAAGATGCTCTATGCATAAATGATATATTTGAGGAACTGAACCTGGGTTGTAAAAGTGAGTACTTCCTCTGATTGACATAAATTTAGTTCCAAGGTCTCAAAGACTAAGCAAATATGTTCTAAGTGAGTGGTATTTACTTTGTTGTATATTAGAATGTCATCAAAGTAGAATACCAAGAACTTTCCTATAAAAAGGTTTTACAAATTGATTCATCATCTTGTTAAAATGCTTTTGGCATTTAAAATTTAAATATGACTAGCATTCATACAACCTATCATGTGTTTAAAAGGTGGTCTCCTATTCATAATCAGTTTTGATCCTAATGTGATGATACCCACTATGTTAGTCCATTTGAGAGAACCATTGTGTTCCAAGTCGAGCATGTCATCAAGTTTAAGTATGAATAACATGAGTTTTTTTACAGTGATTTGTTGATGATATGACTGTCAGCTCACATTCTCCACACCTTTTTATATGTTACTAACCTTTATTTAAGATTCTCTCTACTTGTTTATTTAGTTTAATCCTTTCTTGGGTGTTTATGTGGTAGTGTGGAAGATCTTACAATTGTGATCTCAAAATAAGGCTTATCACATGCTAAATTGTGCGTATACATAGTATATCATCAAACTACCCTTAGGAGTTATAATTTAAAACTAGCCTAAGATCTTAGATTCAGGGGATAGCCCTCTAGTGAGATACTAATCCCGACATGAATCTCTAGGGCTACTAAAGCCACTGTCACTCTTGGATCCTTTCATTTTTTTCTAAATTGGAACTGTGTAAGAAGGTGAAGGAACCTCCTCAAAGACTTAGCTGACTTTATTTTTATTTATGGCTTGGGCTTTGGTACAAGTAGATCATGTTTGGTTGGATATAATTTGATATTTTGTCTATCATGTTTGATTATTTAAGTGTTTTCTCTTCTATAATGAGTTAAGAGATCATAAGCCAGTGCCTACCAAGGATATATAAGCAACTTCATGGGAGGGACTTACACTATTTTTTATTGAGCAATAGGGACCAAACATCTCTCTAACATCACAAAGTGAGGAGGAAGGTTGCTCAGGTTGGCTCGCTAACAGGAATGAGGTTTATGATTCAACCAAATAAGAACAGCTTTATGGTGTCTGTGCCAAGTTGATGCAGTGCTACCACAAACAAATCTCAAGTAGAATTGGAATCACAGGAGAAAATTTATGCTAAAATGGTCTAGCATGGAGAATTAAATGCCTTTTATAGACACTATCCTAAATAAACTAAGGAATAATCCAATTGCAAAAGAGGGAAACACCCATAAATTGAACTCCTACCAAAAATCCCAAATTGAAAATTTTCTTTAAAAACTTATTCTCCTAAAGAGGAACACCTACACATTAATCTTTCATAAATTAAAATCTTATAAAACTAAAATTCCTATTTTGCATCATCTCACTATCAAAACTGTAGTTCATAATTGCAGGTTTTTATTAAGTTATTATAGGTGGATAATTGATGGTATTTTGAGCAAGAGTTGTCACAAGTTTCTGTATTGATTATTGTCCAACCTCCTTCCCTGTATATTTGGCATTTACTATGCATTTACCTGTGCAGGGCGCTTTTGTTTGGAGCTGCAAAGCATTGGTGTCTGAGGTGAGAGATGGCCACTTCCATTTATGAGCAACTTATAGAAAATAAAAAATTATTTTTGCCATGTGTTTGTGATGTCTGGTTATTTGGCAATTATAATAAATTCTTTTTATTGTAATGTTGGTTTTTAACTGCAGAAAGCAGTATGGTTAGTATTAGTCCATACAAGCCAAGCATTGTGGCTGTTTTAGTTCTTTGCTTTCCACATGTTGCCAATATGGTACCATATCTCTCATAGATTGTCATTTTATTTTGACAATTACTAAGTTTCTTGGTAAAAAGTGTCCAGAGTTACATAAACTGACAAAAACCACAGGATGTGGAAGTTGACCCACTTAGTGGAAAGATATCCACATCTTCTACCACCTTAGTGCCTTTTTGTTTGAAGATAGAAAGTAGGATACAATTTAGGAAGGATGAATGATAGCAATGGTGGATGAGGTTTAATTTTTTGATCATGTTGTTTACTTGGAAGGATGGAGAATGCTCCTTTCTTTTTCTGTTTTGGAGGAAGACTAGTGTAGTTGTTGGCATTTTAGGTGTTTGTGGTGGTAAAAGTTAGGACCTTGGCATCGATAGAGTTGGGAGGGGGGGGGGGGGGTGAATAACGATTCGACTTGATCCTCGAATGCGTTCGTGTGCTCGTCTACAACAGTTTAATGCACAATGGAAAACAATATATAAAAGCAATAATAAAAACAACACAATTACAACACTTCGATTTTACATGGTTCGGAACTTCTATTTCCTACTCCATGGTCTAGTTTCTAGTGATAGATCTACTTTCACTTTCTCCTTCTCCTTCTCATTCTCAGAACCTTCCGGAGGTGGAGAAACCTCTTATAACCTGTGCTTTTAGAAGAAATACAATCAAATCTACATATACAATGGAAATGAAATGAACAAGAAGTAAAACGAGTTTATACAAAA
>JBAMHZ010000065.1:3898472-3910178 GCA_037177395.1 Alpinia galanga
ACTTAGCAAGGAAAGTCTAACATGGTGTTGGCAAGTGAAAAGTCCAAGAGTGAAGTCTTGGCAAAGGAGAAAGTCCAAGTTGAGACTTGACAAGGGAAAGTCCAAGAGTATGGCTCTTGGCGCTTAGCAAGACTAAACTGATGGGAGCACTTGAAGGCTAGCGCATGGAAGCATGAGGCTGATGGAAGTGGCTTTAAGGTTGAGGTCAAGGCTAAGGGGAAGTCCAGGAGGCATGACCTCTTGACACTTAGCATGATTAGGTTGATGGAAGCACATGAAGACTAGCATATGGAAGCATGAGGCTGATGGATGTGGCTTGAAGACTGAGGTCTAGGTAAGAGGAGTTACAAGTGTGAAGGGATCACACTTGGGAGTGTAAACTTCAATTTTAAGGTTTACCAGTCGACTAGT
This sequence comes from Alpinia galanga, assembly GCA_037177395.1. Lineage (NCBI taxonomy): Eukaryota > Viridiplantae > Streptophyta > Magnoliopsida > Zingiberales > Zingiberaceae > Alpinia > Alpinia galanga. The sequence goes on from JBAMHZ010000065.1 coordinate 3,898,884, forward strand.
ATGGTTGGCCAGTCGACTAGTATGGTTGGCCAGTCGACTGGTAATAGACAGTTGAGTTGGAGTTGACTGCTGCTAGTGCTCGACATTCTATGCTTGGGAAGTCGACTAACATGGTAGGCCAATCGACTAGTGGGTCAGTCGACTGATGTGATATCTAGTCAACTGGTGAATTGTAGCCAGAGCATAGAAGTTTAGCCAATCGACTAGTGAATTGTGGCTAGAGCACAGAAGCTTGGCCAGTCTACTGGTAGGTGAGGCCAATTGACTGGTGATGGCCTAACAGTCGACTGATGGTGTACGACAGTCAACTACTTCACTTATTTGATGTGGATTAAGCTGTTAGATAGACATTGTCTCATAACAGATAGTCAACCAGTCAACTAGAGGTAAGGCCAGTCGACTGGTGATGAAAAAATTATCCTTGAAGACTATATATAAGGAGAGTTCGTGGGAGGTTGAAGATGTTAGTTCTTGGTGAACTTGAAGGGGAGTTGCTGCTGTATTCCACACCTTCCAAGCTATTCAAACTACCAAAAGAGCACTCAAGCAAAGTTCACTTCATTTGTAAAGTTTTCTTTACCTGCATTTTTGTACTACTTGTTGTATTTGGTTTTGCTTGTATTGGTGCTTGTATTTTGGTTATAAGCTTCAAGTGTAAGCAAGGTTTACTCCACCTTGGTGCCTACCTAAAGGAAGAAGCTAGTGAAGCTTGACTTGGGAGTGATTCACCTTATGGATTACCGTGGAGTAGAAACTATAGTTCTGAACCACGTTTTATCTTTGTGTTTATACTTGTTGTCTTTATTGTTATTTCTTTTATTATTATTCCACTGCGCATAACAAGTTTTGTAGATAAACATGATCGAATCGCAATGAACAACGAAATCAGTATTCACCCGCTCTAGTGAATCCATTAAGGTCCAACATCGAGGTGAGTCATTTTTCAAAATCCTCTGCAAGAGAGACTTCATCCAGGAGGTAGAGAAATTCCCTATAAGAAATCCCCCTCAATTCTAAATCTCATACAAGAATCTTTATTTTTCTCTTTTGCAAATATTAAAAAATTAAAGCACAAGAGAGAATAATAATAGAAAAAATAAATCTTTCTAGAAAAATATCTCCTTTAACTCCCTTAAAAGTATCTTTTTCGAGGTTGTTAAGATCACTTTTGAGCTCTTAGAATGAAATAGAGAATGCAGGTTTAGAGCATATGATTGTTTTTGTTTGAAGTTGCTTTTCTCCCCCATTTATATTTGCAATTTGCATGACTTCAGTTGACTCAACTTGTTCACTAGTTGATTGAAATTTCGATTTTGGAAGCTTATTTGCTGCGAACTTCTTAAAGTCCATCCTGTCGACTCAAATCTTCATCAATCGACTCTAAATGGTATCAATTGACTCAATTAGATAATCAGTCACCTTTTTCGTCCAACTATTTGGTCTTAAATTGACTCAAATCTTTAGCAGTCAATGTTATTCTATGTCAGTCTACCCATTGGATAATTGGACTTTTCTCTTGATGACTTTGTCTTTAGTCACGATTCATCCATGGTCAATCGATGATGGCTCAGCTTTAGTTGGCTCCATTCATCCTAGTTTACTCAAATCATGTTGCTTCAAAACTTATCCAGTGAAGAATAAGTCTTGAGTCAGCTCTCAAGTATTTTGGTCGATTAAACTCAATTAGATAACTTAAGTTGACTATGACTACTTTAATTGAATTAATTACAGTTCATTTGACTTATATTAGAACAAAATGTTTTTATTTGTGAGTAGACAGTCTATAGTTGACTCTCTAGTTGATCGAATGTACTCTATTTCGAGCTTCTTTATCGAATTCCAATTGAAATGCCTATCTTTGGTCGAGTATTGGTCTGTAGAAAAAAAATTGACCAAAATTCCAAAATAACACGCTCCTAGCCGCTCATCTTACATGTCCACCTTGTTGATGTTGACAATGCTCGTCCTTGAGTTCTTGACAAGCCTCTAGTTCTTTGGAGTTCCCAAGCTCTAAGCTTGACTTGCTTTTGGGTCTTGCTCGATCTTGGTCTCTAAGCCATCCAATTAGCATTCTCTTGACATGTACATCAAGCTAGACACTCGTCGAATCATGAGCTACTTGCTCTATAATCATTCTGTCAAGAGATCCTCACCTCTATGACTTCCTCAACTCACCAAGCTTTACTTATATTTTTCCAACTACCAAGGAGCTCTTGAATTTCTAGCGGCTATCTCTTGAAATTATCTGTTTGCCAAGTATCTAATTAACCTTAAGCTACTTGGATTTCATCCAATCTGCACCTGAAGTTCTTGTCAAGTTCCTGCACACTCATTAGAGTACTATAAATTAAGCCTAACATCTTTTGTCAATTACATCAAAATCAAAATTTACTTAAGGTATGATTGCACCAACAATCTCCCTTCAACTTGTTAGAGTATGACTGCAACAACAATATTCATATATGTGATGTTATGATTTTCAAAGCTATTTTATTCATTTTAAGGCATTCATATGGTTTGACAACATCAAACACTAATGAGAACTCAAAGTAGGCTATTAAGTTTCATTAAGTAAATCTTATTTCTTATTTGCAATTTTATACTATTTTATCTTTATGCTAATTTTCTGAGTTTTTTTAGTTTTTATTTATTATTTATGTTCTATAAATTTATAATATTCTCAGTAGTATTCCACATCAACAAGGGTATGATAGACATTCTTGTCAATTTTTCAACCATCACTCTCTCTAATTGTATTTAAGTTGTCAAATTTTCTTTGAATTTACCAGTATAAACATTTATGCAATGAGTAACAATATTAATAACATTCAAGAACCCAATTACCATTCTAGTTTCTATTTGGTACTGAGGCCATTTTGTCATGCTACTATTTCATCTCTACTGGTTAAACTTTTTTATTGACAACGAAGGTTTTAGAAAATATAGGTGCAGGTGCTTGACCCACTGCATATCACATATGCGGTCAATGTTAAATTAAATGTATTGATATCGACAAAAGACTAATTTATATACCAGAAAGTATATTGATCAATACATTCAATTCATACTTCCATGTAAAAAAAAATACATGCTAATCATATGATGCAAAACGTATGAAATGTAGCAATCATTAGAATAAGATGATAAATATAAAATGAAATGTCTACAGTGTTTATGACTTGCAATAATGTTTTTAGGGGAACATTTATAAGTGATAAGCTATTAAATAGGGCTGCGTAGCTTAGGGTTTAAGTAAATTTGATTCAGTGTAAAAATGTTTAAATGAACCAAGGATTTGTTGTTCCCCCTCCTTAGTAGGGGCAGTTAAGGAGTGCCACTAATGTAGCGGTTCCACATTTTTATTCTTTCAACACCATATGATTGCATTTGTCGCCTATGGATACCCTTTGAAATCTACATAGGCTTTTTTAAAACCACGTTGACAACACAAGATAGAGAGGGGTGAGAGGAGACAGAAAAATGCATGTTTGTGAACATATATATATATATATGTATATATATATATATATTGCAGAAAATGGATATTCTTCCAGTCAATGATTTAGACATTGCCTTGCATGACTTTGTAAACAAAGATGACAAATTGGCCTTTTACTCATGCTTTCAGAATAATCTTGAGGAAACAAGGGTAATAAATCTCTCTATAATTTTCTGAAGAGAGAATTTCCATTTCTCTAGCCTTTTGACTGCTGAAACTTTGATTAGTATGTTCAAAATTTTAATTTAATTATCTGTCTTATACCATAGAACAAGCTGATTACTGAAGTTGATACATCAAAAATTGACGAAGATGGCTTGATAGTCAAAGTGGGAATGTGCATGCAGGCATGTCTTTCCTGATGTTTTGTGTTTTATCAAATGTTAGATCATAGATATAATAGATGTGACTACCAAGTGAACATCTTTGCTACAGGAACGAGTGAGAGGGGTCACTTTTTCACAAGGACAATATGACAATGACCACAAACACACAAAACTTTCAGGTTGAATGACACAAGCCAACTCAAATATTCTGAAAAAATTCAAAGCGAGAAAAAATATTTCTGCTGAATAACTTTTATTGAGGGTGCATCCAGGATACTAGAAGGGAAAATGCGACTATTCCTATTAGTGCTAATTCTTTTAGTGATGAAGAGGAGACAAGGTAGATTCTCTCCGTTTCAAGGGTTCCTTCGCAAGGAAGAGGTGCGGCTATAAGGAGAGGAAGGGGAAAGGGTTCAAGTAGGCCTAAAGCAGATGACTCTAGATATGACCATGAAAATCCGCCATTTTGAGAGGTGATATTTTTGAATTATGATGTTGTAACATATATGGTTGAGAAACTGTTTATTATAAGCTAGATCTTGAGTGCTACTATTGGCTTCAGTAATTTTTTTGCTGTGTTTGTATAATATTCAAGATCCTACATTCAGTTTGCTGAGGTCAGGGTTGCTGTCAAGAAAGAAAAAGGCAATGTCAAGGTAACATGCTACTTTATGGTACTCTTGTGCAAAAAAAGGCGATTCACTCGCCCTTAGCACCCCCGCCAACTGGTCCCATAGTTAACACGGATGAGGTAAATCACGATGAGCACTTTGTGCCCAACCAAGGGCTAACACGGCAGGAGGTCAAACACTCCGAAAAGGCTTGTAGCTCCTGAAGATTGACCCTTGCCAACTGGTCTCACAGCTAACACGGATGAGGTATGAGGAACACTTTGTGCTCAATCAAGAGCTAACGCGGTAGGAGGACAGATACTCTGAAAAAACTTACAGCCCCTAAAGATTGACCCTTGCTCTCTTGTGCAAGTTTGCTGCCTCGCTAGCCACAAGGCCCTCCCGTGGGAATTTACTTTATAGTACTCGTTAATATGTTACTTGGTGTATGCATCATACATAACCCATTATTTCTGAGCAATTGACTACTTTGATATGCAAGGCAAGCATGTCTCATTGCCTGTGGCAATGCTGTATGAGCTATTTAGTGCATATTAGAGCAACTCATCAACTGACAATTTTAGGTTGTTTTCTTGTGCTTATTGTCTTTCATCTAATTCTGTTCTTAAAGATCAGCATCAATCTCCACGTCTGCGGCTGCTAGAAATATTGCAGATGAAGGAATATACTCTCCTTCAAGCGAGGAAACAGAAAGAATGACATGAATGAAATTGCGGAGAGTTCTGTAAGCTCTTCTTCTCCGTTCTCACTCAGAACATATATTATCCAACATATAGATCAATGTATGCTGTTAACTGTGATTCTATTCTTTTCTTTACTTGTTTGAAGGAGCCTGAAGAAACCAATAAAGCTAAAGGTCGGAAAAGAGCAGCTCCTAGAGGAGGGGGTAGAGGTTCAATTTCATCTTCAAAGAGAGGGCGGAAATCAGACTCCAGTTCCATCCACATGTTTATGAACAAGGATGATGATGATGATGACATCCCAACCAGACTTGAGAGGATTCAACCACGGGTATATTTTTCACTTGCATTCTTGCAAAAAATAAAAGGGAAAAAATTTGTCTTGCTTTTACTCTTTTAACTAACACCTGTGAACCTATGTGTTGTTTGCGGAGCCTCTTGGTTAGTCAAACTAGATCGCCTATCATCTTACATGTGCTTTGAATTTTTGCAATAATTTTAGGTTTGTTCCCACAAAGCCATATGGCTTTGATAGTTATTGAAGCTGCACTTGTCACCTGTCTGATTATCTTATTAAGTTAGTAAGATTTGATGATCCTAGATGATATGCACCATGAGTATGTAACAGCAACCAATCTGATTTCTCAGATTCCCAGACTAGTGAACCTAATGGATCACTAGCATAAGTTGGTAGATTCATGTCGTCTCCTAAACGTGCAAAACCACATTTACAAGTTTAATGTTTACTATTCATGTTTCAGGCAACCAGGAACTACGGCGCTGTTAGGAAGAGACCTTGAAATGGTGGTGTAATTTGTATCTGTGAAGATGCGTACTGGAGAATTGTTCCATGCCACCATGTGAACAATCATCAGGAAATTCCTTTTGTACTATATTTCCCGTGACCTAGTTTTACTTATCAGATTGGTAGGACAGTAGGAAATTGCGTTTTATGCTCCGATATCATTGTCTGGTACCTCAGTTGGCATGGCTTGCCATAGTTTTAATTTCCTGTTTTTGGCCTCTAAATTGATAGGTTTGATGTGAAACTTTAAAGTTTTAAAAAATCCTTGCAAAAGGAGAGCCCAACAAAGAAAATGAAATCTTTATTAACTCTTTTCATGCTGCATTAACTGTCCCAACCCGGTTCAAGGGCTTCCGTCTGTCTAGGTAGGTAATTGACTCTAAAATTAATTTAGGCATTGGATGAAAAGATACGGCGTTATTTTTTGCCAACAAAGTAGCGCGTGCGATGAGTTTTAAAATTTCAATGCATCGTATGTAAATTTTGTTGACATTATATGCATGATTTATAAATTTACCTTGCAAAAGTAGACATTTTAGAAATTAAATGCACGTAATGAGAAGTTTTCAGCTCTGCTTCTGTCTGGTTTGGAAATTTTGCAGTTAAAATTCTGCTCACTAATATTCCACTATCGCATGCAGGAAATACGGAGACGGGGGCGGATTCGGGCACATCGCATATTAATTGGGTCCCCAGTGGGTTACTATTGCCAACATCCCACGTGTTTGGCTCTGATCCTCCCTCTTTCCAACCAATCCATACAACTCCTCATCCCCGGCCCCACCATCCATCCCCATAAACCAACAAACAAAACTGAGGGAACCACAACCAAACTCAAGTAGTCCGTCCCTCCTTCCCCGTTCCCCGTAGGCTCCACCTTCACACCCCCTCGCTCTCGTCTCCACCACCCTCCAATTATTCTCCCCCTCCTCCTCCTCCTCAGATCTCCGGCCTCGCCCTCCTCTTTTCCCTGCCACCGTAATTATGCGCCTCTTGTTGTTCTTGTGGCTGCTCGCTCTCGCCTGGCCGGCGGCAGCGATGGAAGCCAGCAGCGCCTACGAGGTGCTGCGCTCCCACGGGCTGCCCATCGGGATCCTGCCCAAAGGCGTGCGGGACTTCGCCCTGGACGATGACGGTCGCTTCGAAGCGCGTCTGGAGACTCCGTGCATCGCCAAGTTCGAGAGCGAGATGCGGTACAACGCTAGCGTCGCCGGCACCATCTCCGCCGGACAGATCGCGGGCCTCACCGGCGTTGCCGCCCAGGACCTCTTCCTCTGGTTCCCTGTCCGCGCCATCCGCCTCGACAACCAGACCTCCGGCATCATCCACTTCGACGTCGGCGTCGTCGACAAGCGCTTCCCCCTCTCCCTCTTCGAGTCCCCTCCCGACTGCTCCCCCGACTACTCGCAGGTCATCCGTCTTTCTCCCATTCCCTCTTTAAAAATCTAATTTTGTCATTTCCTCTAACGCCTACGCTTTGTGCTTCCCCGCAGAGCCAACCGGGCGAGCTACATTACCAACACGAAGACCAAGACGCCTCCATCTGAAACCATCGCAGTCGCCGCTCGTCCGTAATGGTCCTACGTAGCTTGGCTTTGGCTCCATCGCAGTCGCCGCTCGTCCGTAATGGTCCTACGTAGCTTGGCTTTGGCTTGCTTATATACGTCTGCTTTGTTTGTAGCAAACCCATCCCCCTCTGCTCCCGCTTCAATTCAAGCTTAAAAGACTGATGAATTCTCTTTTCTCCATAGAAGAATGGCGGCGATGAGGGACTCGCCTAATGTGCAAACACCATTCGCTGAAGAACGGATTGGAGAGCTTCCGTTGTTGATAAGAAATTCTCGAGTGTTCTTTTTTGCCAACCAATGTATTATACTACCCATGTTTATACCAGTTGCTACTCCCTAATCTTGATCGTAACTATCGAATTAGTTGGTAGAAGGCGACGTGTATGCAGTGGATAGCTTGGGGGTTGATCCACACCAAATATCTTTCCTATAGCTTCTTGTTTTTGTGAATGGTAAATGATTGCATCTTTCTGTATATGCCGGAACCATCTGTTGTCTGTAGTCAAAACCTAGGAAACTGTTGGATCTGGAAAAATATATATTATATTGATTGCAAGAATGACACTCTTCTCTTTCATTTTCTCTGCTACCTGTTCTAGTTCGACAATGACAGTTTATAGTATGTTTGCTTTTTCTACTCTAGTTGTCTTGCAAGTAGAGATATGAAGATAACAAGATTCATGCAGTATGGAAGCAGGTTTCAGCTCATCAAAAATCTTACACAATGCTCTGGAGATTGAAGTTCGTTTAGTTTCCTCCCCAGATTTGAGTTAATATAAACTGATTTTCTGTGCAGAGAGAAAACTAAGATGCACTACTTCAGAGAGAATGCTGAGTGAAAAAGTCATTCATGTAGCTGGAAAGCAGAAATTGTCATTGTTCATGGAGAATGCTCTTGTAAATTTTTCTAACAGTAGGCATGTGAATCTGGTTGTCTTCAGTCCTTGTGGTATTGTAGCCTTTTGTGATGGTAAATTTTGCAGGACGGGTATCTGAAGGCAATTCTAGCAGCACAAGTCACAATATTCGGATGAGATCTACAAACTATCAGCTTACAATCCACTTCAGTGCACAGGCAATTCAAGCTAGTGATCTGTAGCATCCTGAAAGCGAAGTACATTTTGTTTTTCTGATTTGGATAAATCCTGAGCAATGTTTGCCAATGCTGAACAAACAAGACCTCCTCTAATGCCCACTAAATTTCAGCTTCTCTCAAATATTAGTGGATTTCAGTTATCAGAGTTCATAGCATCTAGACTTCCAAATTACTACTACTGGAAGATAATCAAAAGAGAGATCCAAACAATAAGTTTAGCTTTCAGATGTGGACTCCCATTCCAATTATTTCTGAACTCTCATGGACACAGGAAAGAGAGTTTCTACCAAACTTCTGCAGCAACAACTTGGGCAAGCAGTCAGTGATGGCAGTTTTTGAGTTGTTTTATTTGAGATTAGGAAGTTGGGACAGAGCTAGTGAATGCCATGTCACATCTGCATGTGATATCAGCTTTAGCGCTTCTCAACTTTAGAATCAGGAAGTCACATGTGACAATAGACTCCTGGGCTTCATGGTTTGTCTCATCAGTGAGTTACACCTTAAAGCTTGAAGTTGAACGCACCAAACACTGAGATGGTTCAGCAACAGTTATGAAAAACTTGAATCACGACTGTCATCTTAACTTGAACAACAAAAGAAGTGGTGCAATGCGATTCTACTTTCTGGTATTTGACAATAACCGCTTTTCTTGGATGGTGCTTGTCCACACCTAATGTTTGCCTGTATCCATGAAGTGCTTTCATCTGAATACTTATCTTGGACTGACATGGCGCTCTGACGTCTGTGGAGAACATGATGCTTCCATTGAGAAGAACCTAAATGACAGCTGCTCCATGTGGAATGGTAAGAGTCTGGAAAGTGGAATCTCTGGAAAATGCACTCAATTCCAGACTATAATCCAAAAAGCAACTTGTTTCCAGTCAATTCATGTTCTGCATTGGTTAGATATTGTTCCCAACTTTACAAGGGACCAATGCCGCTAGTCCTTCACGTTCTGGTAGAGGGGGAACCTGCTACAAAGCGTTTGAAACAGGTCACTGGAAAGGATTGGTTCAAAAAGCATGAACAAGCATGATGCTTTAGCATGAATGTTGAGGAATTTAAAGGTAATGGTTTGTTGCTCAGAAAGCAAGTGTTGCATTGATGAAATCAAACAGCGTAAATGAAGGCACCTCTAGTATTGGCAATGTGAATAAATTAAATTTTCAAGTTGGTGTACTGGTGCAATTTTGGATACTTAGTACTAAGGCATGTCACTTCTTTAAATTGAAAGGTAGAGTTCAATTGATTATGATGGACATTTAGAATTCTTTTTTGCCTCCAAAATACTTATTTATTATGTGGCTGGGAGCGAAAGGAAACTTACTAACAAAAGACTTAATTGAAAATTGATCGTCGGTTTGACTTGTGTAGCAATGAATTGGAGATGTTTGAACACCTTTTTTTTTTGAATGCTGATACAATAAATATATATGGGTGCATATCAAGTAATAGATGGACATCAATTGTGTTATGTTAACGTCGAAGAATGTCAACATAAATGGATATATAAAGAAGTAAGAGGAACCTCGTGGCGAAACCGAGTAAAGAAAAACTCCCTAGCCTGCACTGTTTATCAAGTATGAATGCATGTTATTTATAAAACAAAAACTCAAGTGTATAAGATTATATTCGTTTTATACTTTAATATTTAAATTCGGTGATGGTACCTATGGTTTTGGAGTCTAATTCTCCCAAAAAAATAAGGTCTTTTTTAAATATAATTGACCTTTCAGAGTACATGTAATCCTTCCCGAGGCATGCATGCAACTCTTTTTGAGTGCATGCAGATAGCCCAAGTGATATTATTGGTCTTCCCAAAGGCATGCAGCATATGAATGTGACTCTTTCCAAGACATGTATGCCATTTTTTCCGGTTGCATGTAGGTTACTCTTTCCGAGTGAAGACACGCTACTCTTCCCGGGTGCATGCCGGCTACTCTTCTTGGATGAAGACAGACTACTCTTCCCGGATGTATGTAGACTACTCTTTCTGAGTGAATGCATACTACTTTTTCCGAGTGCATATAGGCTACTCTTCTAGGGTACATGTAAGCTACTTTTTCAAGGTGCATGCATGCTACTCTTCTTATGTGCATGTAGGTCACTCTTCCAAGACCACTCTTTCAGGGTGCAAGCAGGCCCTTCTTCCAAGGTGTATGCAAGCTTCTCTTCTTATGTGCATGCAGACCACTCTTTTAAGGCCACTCTTTTAGGATACATGCATGCTACTCTTTCCATGTGCATACAGGCCACTTTTCCATGCCACTCTTCTAGAATGCATGTAGGCGCGCTACTCTTCCCATGTGCATGCAGACCACTCTTCCAAGGCCATTCTTGTAGCGTCCCACTTTTACTAAAGCGAAAACTGGGGTATTACAAGTCTACTAACTTAGATTAACCTTACTCTTCTATCGAGTAACGTGATACATACTTAGTAGGAACTAATACTAGGTTCCAAAAATCAAATTGCATATCTAAGTATGGTGGTTCCTTTCAAATACCAACATGTAAAACTTAACTTGAAAACTAAGTTATTACATGAAAACTTAAATGAACTAATTAATTTAAATGATCCTACTCCGCTGTTCCGCCGCCACACACATCAAACCTCCGCTGCCCCCGTTACTCAAGCCTTCCTTTACCTGTATCTGCAGTATAAGGAATGCAACTATAAGCGATAACGCTT
>JBAMHZ010000065.1:3933974-3946320 GCA_037177395.1 Alpinia galanga
TGTTTCTCACATTGGCAAACCTTTATACATTTATACACTGATCAACCAACTAAAACCAGGGAGGGAGCACATCAGTTTCGCTTATGTGCTTGTGAAAATTGACATATCCAAGGAGCTCCCACAACATGTGCTTGTCACACTGCTAGATGGAACTGAGGTAGACTTTGAACTCACATTTGAATACATTGTGCAGATTGCAGAAAATTGGACCGTGGGGAGCTGTAAACCCGTGGAAGATGAAACAAATGCACAAGGCTCAAAGCAGCTAGTTTGGCCCAACAGACAGTGCATGGTTGATCAAAGGAGCAGCATTCTTCTGCAGCAATGCCAAGTATTGATAACCAAGCATCAATGCAAAGCCTGCATCAGCGCGCTGAACAGCCAAGTTCAACTATAGTGCTAGTGAACCAACAGATGCCAGCTGAGGAAGATGAGAACCACAAGCAGAGCATCAAGAAGGTCGTAGGTGCCCACAGTACTGAGGAGGTCACAACAATTGCAACTGGCAGCTCCATACAAATCCAAACTCGGGCAAGAGCAGCTATGCAGAAACCTTTGGCCAGCAATGCCTCACCAATGGAACAGCAACCAATAGAACAGAAGCCAATGGAACAACAACCAGATAGCAGCAGGGGGAATGTACCATCATCTGCTGCAGTTTCAAAACTCAGAAGCAATGCTGTTGGGGAGAATTTAAAAAGGAAATCAGTGATGATGGATGAACCAAGTCACAGTATTGGTACATCCATTTCCGCTGTCGGCACATGGCAAACATCAGCAGGAGGGCTGGATACGCAGTCACAAGAGAAAGGTCTGCAGACTAGTGTATATCACAGGAGTATGGTCAGGAAATCAGCAATGAGGCAGCATTAACAGCCACCAAGCCTATGAAAATTGCCGCCTGGAACATTAGGGACATCAACAAGCCCCTAAAGCAGAAAGGAGTGGAGCACTTCATTTGGAAACATGGGATTGGAGTAATAGCATTGCTGGAAACAAAACTAACACAGGCTGCGTTTCAGAAATTGCAAAGAATTAGGTTCAAGCAACTACAAATGGAGCACAGCACTGCAGGAAAGCAAAGACGACGAATGTTATTAATCTGGGATCGGCTGAAAGTTGATGTAGTGGTTCTGGGCTTCCAACAGCAGTTGATACATTGTAAGGTAACCTATAAGATCACTCACATTGTTGTCATGGTCACCTCTGTCTATGAAAATCTATTATTTGTTGCACAACGTCCACTGTGGGCTTCTCTCTACAGGAATGGATTCTCCTTGGCTGCTCCTTGGAGATTTCAATTCAATGTTGTCAGCTGATGAGAAAAAAGGCGGGCTGCCATTGACCGACTATCATATAGAAGATTTTCTGAAGTTCTCAACCCAAGCAGCTGATGTCAGTGAGCTGTAGATTTACTTGGATAAATGGTACCCATCTTCTGCAAGCTGGATCACTATCCTTAATAAGGAGTGGATGGAAACTGATCACAGGAACTTTGCTGAGTTCCATCCTCCAAGCTGTCTATCTGATCATGCATCTTGTGTAGTATCGATACTGGTGGAACAGCAGCAGATCAGGAAACCATTCAAGTTTTACAATATGTGGCCAGCACACAATCACTTCCTGCAGATTGTAGAGGCCTGGAGTGCACAGCCAAATGGCCCAGCTCAGTTCAATCTCAAGCAAAAGTTGAACATTCTGAAACCCAAGCTTCAGTCCCTCAACCTGCATTACCAGCACATTTTGGAGAGACTAGAGAGGACAGCATGCCAAATCAGACCTTGAAGAAGCCTAGCTCACTGGATCATGCACAGGGGAGATGGAGGCTCAATATAAGCAATGTTTGCAACAAGCAATGAGGCTGGCTGAATCTGAAATGTCCTTTTACTCGCAAAGTGCCAAGGCAGCCTATCTTAAGGGTTGTGATGGGAACACAAAATTCTTCGAAGATTTGGTGAAAGGAAACAAGAAAAAGAATGATGTTGTGGCCTTATAACGAAGCTCTGGTGAGGTAACAATCAGCTGGAAGGAGATAGTCTCTGATTTTACAGCTCACTTTCAAAATCTGCTTGGGCATGCAATAAACAGAGGTGAGGTAAACCCAAATCTGTTTAGGCATGAGCAGGTTATCTCACAAGAGCAGAGTGCACAATTGATCGAGCCAGTTACTTCAAAGGAAATCAAGAAAGCTTGGTTTAGTATTGGTAATGAGAAAGCCCCCGGGCCTAATGGATATAGTGCAAGGTTCTACAAGTAGGACTGGACGGGGATAGAGCATGATTTTAAGTGGCCATTGTAGAATTTTTCAGCACAGGTAGGCTTCTCAAGCAATGGAATGGCACTCTTATTGCACTCCCCTCATGCAGCCAGAGTAGAGGATTGTATTTTTTATAAAGTCATAGCCAAGATAGTTGCAGGGATACAAGCAGAGGTTGTGGGGAAATTTCTTCATCTAACTCAAGTAGCATTTGTCAGAGGGCGGTCTATTGCAGAAAATATCCACTTAGTTTAGGAGCTACTGAGGAAATATGAGAGGAAGAAAACCTCCCCTAGGCCCATGCTTAACATGGATTTGCAAAAAGCTTTTGATTGATTCAACTGGCACTTCTTGTAGGATGCACTACCTGGTCTAGGATTCCCACATCAGTTCATTGCATGGATCATGGAGCATGTTACCACTACCAACTTCTCAGTTGTTATAATGAACACTTGAGAGGAGCTGGAGGTTTAAGGTACGGACCCACCATCCCCATATGTATTTGTTTTGTGCTTAGAGGTGTTCTCATGACTACTACATCAGGCTACATCAGATGCACGCTTTGACTATCATCCAAAATGTCTTGAGATGCAGATCACACATCTAGCATACATTGACGACCTACAACTCTTCACTGAGGTTGATACCTCATCAGTGGCGAGACTTGCTAGTTGCTTGGAGCAGTTTGGCAGCATGGTGGGATTGCACATCAACCGACACAAATAAAAAATCTACACTTTTGGGGTGGATGAGCAAATCAGGGTCAACCTGATGGAGACTTTAGGGTTCTAGAAGAGTACATTCCTATTCAGGTACCTTGGTATACCACTTGCTTCATAGAAACTCAAGATATCATATTACAGTATATTGGTGAATGCCATCATTAGTAAACTTCAATCCTGGCCACGATGCACACTATCTTATGCGGGGAAATGCAATTCGGGTAGTTGAGTGCTTTTGACTATATATATTGCCACTTCCATTTGGGATTATAGACAGGATCTATGCATTGTGTAGGGCTTCTGTTTGGACATCCAAGCATCCCCATTTCATAAGCTTTAGCCTCTATTTACTCCGAAAGATAGATCATGAAAAGAAAGGAATTCTCTAAGGGAAAAAAATCCCTAGAGAAAGAGAAGGGAAAGGGAAGATAAAAGAAAAAATTGTCTGAAAAAGGGAAAAGAATTTTCAAAAAAAAAATAAGGAAATAGGAGAGAGAATAAAAGAAAGAAAAAAAAAATAAAAAATTGTCCACTTATGGTTGCGCCAATGGGGGCAGTGGCCACCGTTGCCTGTCTCCCAGTGAGGCAGCCGCAGGGCGACTGATGATTGGCGACGATGGCAACCGACGGTGACCGATAACCAGCAGCAACCGACAACTGCTTGAACTGATAACCGAAGGCGATCAGCGATAGCTTCGGCTAATAATCAATGACAGCCGACAATCGACGATGACAAGCGACAGCTGACAACTGACGAGAAATAGTGACGGCCAACAACTGACGATGAGCGATGGCCGACGACTGACAGCGACGGCCAACGACCAACGACGACGGCCAACAACCAATGACAGCGACCAACAATCGGCGGTGACAACCGACGGAGACAATCGACAATGGCTAGCGACAGTGGTTGGCAATCGGCGATAACGACAGCGATAGTGAGCCACAAGAGCAAATTTTTATCAACCGAAAAAAATTTAAGAGAAAGGGAAAGACTTTCCCTTATGATTTGAGCAGAAAAAAATAAAAAAGGAAGGAAAAAAATCCATCGATGGATGGAATCTTAAATTCATCCGCCCATTAAGTAAACAAAAGAAAGAAAAATAGTTCTCTTTTTTTCGGAAGTAAATGAAGAAAAAGTTTCCACAACGAAAAGTTTTCCACGGCTTCTATTTCTTTCCTCTCAAGTAAATAGAGCATTAGTCTTGGCCAAGATGCACAATCTCTTATGCAGGAAAAATGCAATTGATAACGTGAGTTCTTCGGGGAGTTAAGTATTATAGACAAGATCTATGCATTGTGTAGAGCTTTTGTTTGGACGTCTAAGCATCCCCCATCTCATGGGCAAATATCTATTTCACCAAAAGAGGAAAGCTATGGGTCGAGGGTTCTCAAAACTTGGAAAAAAGCCTTATTATCCAAAGTTTTATGGTACATAAAGGATAAGAAGGACTCCCTATGGATCAAATTGATACACCATACATACTTTAGACATGCAAATTGTGGACATGGCAAGTGAAAACCTAAGATTCTCCATTGATAAAGAACTATTGCACATAAGAGATAAGATATTGACATCAAAGGGCACAATTGTTGTTGTAGCTGACCACTTGACTGGATGGTATGTACAAGAGCATCGTGGAGTAGACGGAGCCTATGAGTACTTCAGGACACCAAGGACCCAAAAAAACTTAGACCAACACTATATGGAAGTCCTATGTACAGCCTAGCCATGCCTTCACCGTATCACTACTAACACATGGGAGACTAGCTACCACATGTTTTAGAGAAGACCTATAACTTTTATGATGAAAAAGAGGAGACACAAAAACACCTATTCTTTTGATGCCCTGCGACAAGCTGACTATGGAGGATGGTTAGAGACTGGTTGGGCATGAAGCAAGAGATGAGCATAGTCGGGAGGATGTTCAGAGCCTTCAAGAAGGAATTTCATGGAACCTAACTTTTGACAAAGGCGCAACACCTAATCATGTCCTGCATGATTTACTACACATGGATCGCTAGGAACCGTTGTCTTTTTGAGAAGGAGAGGATGGATGTAGAAAATATCTATAGGAGAATACAAATACATGTTTATAGGAGCTTGAACATCTACTCAGATGTGGCACTATGTCAGATGTGATACAATGCTCAAGTATAATTTTGCTTATCCTTTTTCTTAGGCACATACACATTAACTTATAAAAAAAATAAAATAAAACAACTTCATACTCCCCATCCTCTACAAGATGTGTCATAAGCAGTAAGGAAGCAATAGCATTGATCAAGTTAATTAGTTAACTTCATCAACAAAATTTTAACCACAGATCTATGTGCGACAATCCTCTTACAGGAGCACTCCTTAAACAGTGTTGATTCCCACATTACTCTTATAAAAGATACCGGCCTCTCCCTCAACTTTAAGGTCACTATCTTTGAGGGTCAATGTCGCCTAAGGTATGTCTCTTCACCAAAATGATAGAATCTTTCTCTAGCATCAGTTGTCATCTTGGTTGTTGATCTAGGTCGTAGTGCTCACAATGACAACAATATCAACCCTTTTGGTGTTACACTGACAACCATAGCAACCTTTTAGTGTCCTTGCTTGTTAACTTGGTATATTTGTTTCTCCTAATGCCTAGATTCACTTATTTTTGACACTTTTTCCAAAAGGTCCTAATTTATATGAGTGGATATTTTTTGGAAGAGGAGCCAAACAAAAGAAACCTAATCACCAAATGCTGTGACGTAATGCTGAAACCAAACAATGGAAATCAACCTGCTGAAACTGCTGTAATGTAATGGCAGAACCATGTGAAGGAAAGCATATATAGAAATCACAACAACAAAATACCGAAATCAAGTGCACAAGAGCATGCCTTTGACTCACAATTGTAACATTGAAACCACTGCAAGGCAACAATCAAACACTTATGCCTCATGCAAAAGAAAGCACAGCCAATACTAGCCTCTTCATGCGATCCCACTAACTATGCATATCAACTATCTTTAGAGCTTTGTTGATCGAGCTCAAAGAGATCATTAATTCCATGTTCCACTAATACATGTCTGGAGTCCTATATATTTCTAATGTAATGGGGCATAAAAAAATATAATTTTTTTCTTTCGATAATATCTATAGTCCTAACATGCAACACATGCCACAACCACTAATGAACACACACTTGCTTGAATTCAAACTACAATATATATGGTTGCTACTTGTTAGTTTTCATTTCCTTTGTCCAATTTGTAGTTCCAAGGATTCTAATCATCTTTGAGGTAGGTTCCTTCATCCTTTTTTCTTTGCACTAGATAGATTTCAAGGGTAACAATAGTATATAGCAAGTTGATAAAATACTTGTGTACAGTATCCATAATTGTGAAGCAGCATAATCAATTGTAGCAAAAAATGATACGCTCATCCCAAGTGCCCCTACTAGTTGACCCCACACTCATTATAAGGGAGGTAAATCACAAGGGACTTTGCCCAAAAAAGGCCCTGAAAGACTTTGCAGCTCCCAAGGATCGACCCTTCCTCATAGTAACAAGTCTACCGCCGCACTAGCCACCTCACCTTTCCCATGGGGGCTATGAAACAGCTTAAGCATCTAACCAAGGGGTGTGACAAGTTGAAATGTGTTGTATAATTTGTCGATTACCAAGGGGGCAGGAGGCAAAAATTGTACCTTAGCATTGAGTGGATCAAGGTATAGTTTTGATTTTCAATTGGTTCCTTTGTCTTTAGCTTAGTAAAATAGAAAGCTTTATTTTCATTTATTTGAAAGAGTTTCCACAAATGGAATACTTTCCAATTGAAGTGTCTTATTAAACTTTTTGAAAACATCAGAAAAATAAAGAATCAGCAAATTGTAGAGATCGTTTGTATATTTCATTTTTATAATTATCATCACCAAGCTAGTAGCAATTGTACCAAACTTGATATTTTAGAGTAGACTAGCAAAGTATAGAACTTATAAATCCAAGTTCAATGCATAAACAATCAGCAAATTAAAGGGGATATAAATCATGATCTGAACCATTCTTAATTTCTAGACTCCAAATATAAAGGGGGAAGGCATCTAATGAAGCATATATTGTTATGATGACTTGGGCAAACTACAGGAAAATGTAAAGTACATCTCTTCTCCTTTTACTCTTGTCGTGTTTCTTTGCATTTTATGCTCTTCTTGATTCTGGCAACATGTAAGGGGATATTCAACTTCAACTCCTAATACCATGGATCAGCATTTGTGGAACCATTACAGCCATGAGTCCATGACCAATATCTATAAAAGCAAATACAAAGATAATTGTCATAACCAGCATAAGCACTATCATAATTGCAGCCACTAAGGTCTGGACCTTGGTGTGGAAAACTTATTGGCAGACCCACAGTGACAAGCTCAGAGACCACAACTAGAAGGCAAAGCAATCTAGACCAACATTTATAGTTTCTCTCTCCCTCAATCTCTGCATCTATGTAGGGTTTGCAAATTAGTTCTGATTGAGGAAAAACAGAAATATTTAACAAGAATCAGGTTCTACATATACGGCAATTGATGACAATTTTACCATAAATTCTAAATTGCAAAGTGGAGCAATTCTTATAAAATCTCACCTGTAAGCCCAACTGGCGGATCATCTATAACATTGGTTACAGGTATTGGAATGTTCTCTTGACCACCACTCAGGTCTTCACACACTAGTCTGAGAGGATAAAGTCAGCTTCAAAATGCATATTAATGAACATTGATTGAAGAAAAAGTAGCATGCTCAATAATGAGGAAAATAATAGCATTGCTTAAGACAATACCACGAGTAACAGATATTAGATATCATATCCAACCAAAAGATTGAAACACAAATGCATGCACACATTAACACATCTTATATACTTAAAATCAAACAAGTTTCCTTCTAGTAGATAATAATAGTATAATAAGATCATTACTAGCAACTAATGCTTTAGAAAAAGTAACAGGTAAAAACCTAAGATTCTAAGGGTGCGTTTGGTTCAAGTTATCATACATAACTTTAGTTATGTGATTACCAAGTAATCACATAACCAAGGTTATAGGGAATAAAATATAACTTATGTTGTTTGGTTCAAACCTAAGTAATGCAATAAAAACTTGTTTGTTTGGAGGTTTTAATATATAACTTAGTTTAACATTTTACTATATTACCCTTGATTCAATTACAAGGCTTCGTTTATTTTGAAAAATATTAATGATTGATAATCGACGGTAGCCGGCGGAGGCGACCGTGAAAGTCGACGACCGGTGGACGGTAGTGGTTGACGATGACGTTGGCCGTCGACGGCGGTGGTCAACAATAGTGTAATATTTTACTATATTACCTGATTTAATTGCAAGATTTTATTTACTCTGAAATATTATTGTTGTTATTGGCGATCGATGGTGGCCAGCGACCGACAATTGGTGACCGACGATTGGGCGACCGGCCTGCGGCGGCGGTGGCGGCGGGTCCGTGGTGGCGGCCGATGGCCATGTTCGACGGCTGACGATGTCCGACAGCCAACTTAATAAGAATATTTTTATTTCAAAAGGTAAAATCAAAGGATAATTTTGGAAAAAAATTTGTATAACCCCGGGAATCAAGAAAAACCAAACTTCTTGGAGGTTTTGCTATTCCCCCATGTGTAACCATTTTGCTAACATGTCATGACGTGTCAGGCATCCTTCATTACTTGGTAATCGTTCAAATCCTGAACCAAACGAAGTTTTTATTGATAACCTTGGATGGATAACTAAGATTATCAATAATTATCCCGAATCAAATGCACCCTTAAAACTTAAACTTAAAAATTTTCAAGAAGTGATCCCTAAGAGGAATCGAACTCTTGATGCTTAGCTATCGGTCTATTGTTTTAACTGTCAAAAAAAAAAAAAAAAAATTAACACGTAGATTTTGCTTTCACAAATTCAACAATTTTATTATTTATCTAAAATGATAAGATAAAAAAATTCACAACATTTATCTAAAGTTTAAAAGTTTTCAATCACAATGAATATAAAATTTTATTTTTAAAAATCAATTTCCCTAAATAATTTTGAATATTCACTAATAGTAAAACTTTGT
The DNA here is from genome assembly GCA_037177395.1 of Alpinia galanga. NCBI lineage: Eukaryota > Viridiplantae > Streptophyta > Magnoliopsida > Zingiberales > Zingiberaceae > Alpinia > Alpinia galanga. The sequence goes on from JBAMHZ010000065.1 coordinate 3,943,059, forward strand.
TAATTTTAACTTTTAAACACTTAAAATTCTTGGTTAAATTCTTTTGGACATCAAATTTGGAAATTTTGGAGACAAAATTAAGATGTTTTTTTTTAAAAAATAACGGGCTAAATTTGAATTTTTCCGATATGAATTGCGAAACCATAGCCGACGCAGATCACGTGACAAGCACACTCCCTGTCCTCCACTGACACGCATCCCTATATAACGCCCCCTAATTCCGGCTCTCTTTGCTGTCAGAAAACGGAGAAGAAAAAAAGCAACTAGGGTTTCATGGAACGCTGCATTGTCGCCCTAGTTCTATTAGCCTCCGCCGCGATCTGTGCCTCTGCCTCCGCGGCGCCGCCGATCCACCACAGGGCGAGTGGGTTCATCCGATATTCCTGCCGGGCGACGAGGTACCCCCTCGTCTGCGAGCGCAGCCTCTCGGCCATCGTGCCGCCTGTCCTGCGGAGCGCCCGCTGCGTGGCGGCGGCCGCGCTGGCCGTGAGCGCGGTCAAGGCGCGGTCGGCCTCCGCCTTCGTGGCCCGGATGTCAGGCGGGAAACCGCCAGCCCGCACTCGCGAGGCCGGCGCCGTGAGGGACTGCCTCGAGACGATGCGCGACAGCGTCGACCGGCTCAATCGCTCGATCCACGAGGTCGAGCGGATGGGGCCGGCCGGAAGACCCCGCTTCGCCTGGCACCTGAGCAACGTCCAAACCTGGGTCAGCGCTGCCCTCACCGACGAGGGCACCTGCCTCGACGGCCTCTCCCAGAACGCCGGCCCCGCCGTTCGCGCGGCGATCCGGAAGCGGGTGGTGTCGGTGGCCCAGGTCACCAGCAACGCCCTGGCTCTCGTGAACCGGCTCCAACCGAGAACCTAAACCCGGTTCGTACCGCCCAAACTATCTCCGCTCCTTTGCATAATATGTCTACATAAAACTGTCGTCGTTCCCCGTCGCATGCATGTAATTATATATATTTATATAGGTGTTTATGTGAAGTCGCTAAATCAAAGGGTGTTAATGTAAAATGTCGTACCCTAGGGAATGTCTGCAGTAGTTTAACAATAAGAAGAGTATTTAGACCTGAAGTTACAGGCGAGCCACTGCCATCTCTTTCTTTTTTTCTTTTCTTTTTTTTTTTTTAATAATCCAGTTGGTAGACGATAGTTTATAACATTTAAAAGTCGATCTAAGTGTTTGCATTTTGCCTTAAAGATGATCTCCTTTCTTATAATGAAAATGCATGCTCGGTCTCTGAGTAATGGGCAGGCGTTGGGGCTGGTGAGCATAATAAATAAATGAATGATCGGATGTAGTCGGAGCCCTCCTCTGCTCACATTGCTTCCCACTTCTTAAAATAGATCCAGGAGATGAGCAGGATTTTTTATTTTTATTTTATATACATTCAGATTTACACTGAATAACATTACAGTGTTCTTGAGGGGATTTAGAACGAATTTTTACATTTGTTTTTGTTTTGATTTTTTTTTAAATATTTTGTTTGTATTCACAGAGGAAAAAAAAAAGAAGACAAATTTGATATCTGTATCACATCACTGTTTATTTTTTAAACTGATGTATTAATTTTTTATGGTTTTATATTTTTTATTTTTTATTACTAATGTAATTTATGTATTTATTTTAAAAAAATTATTAATTCTTTAATATATTTTTTTTACAAATTCGTGTCGTACCCATTATGTGAAATGATATTAATTGTTCTTAATAGAATTTGAATCCTAGTATTATTATATTTTAACGAGTGTTCGTGGTTAAGGTATTGGATTGAATTGGGCAGTTGGGCACATTGCACGTGCATCACGAGTTAAACAGTGGAATTTGAACGACGAGTCTTAATCTGGGCGATTATATTTTATAATGTCGCTTTTTTAATGTTTTATATCAAATTTAGTGGGGGCCCATTTTGCATTATACATTTAATGTTCAATTTTGGTTTGGTATTTAAGCTTTTAAGACTGTGAATAAGACGATGAATCGTTTGTGAAATATATTTATTAATGAAATTTTTTTAATTACATTTTTAAATAAATAAGTTTAATAGTATTTTTTAAAAAAATTAAGCCAAGAACAAAGATCACATTCTCCTCGGACAATTTAGTAGATAAGTCAATTCGTCACACTCATATGATCATTTTTGTTCATGAATATTTTCATCGAAGATACGATATTATATGCTCGAGAACATCACCGTGGCTATATTCTACGATGACTTTGAACATTTCTACCTAGGAATATTCCTATCTACAAACATCTTTGCCATGCACGTACGATCTTTTAGAATCTCCTCGTATGGGATCATCCATGCCATCCCGACATCCACCTCCCCCACAAAATTCCTCCTTATATCCACCTCTGCTCGGCTTGTCAAGTAGCATGATCCTTCTACATCTTTCTCATTGATTTATAACGAATGCTTTAGTAGGAACCGTTACAATGGCACGGTCAGTCACAATGGTCATCAATTTTAGATTATTAAAGTTGATTAAATATAAGAATAAAGTACTCATACATTATTGTGATCTTTCACATTTTAATTCTGTATGATTTGACTTAACCATCAAAAGAGTTTGTCGAAACCAATAATCTATCGATTAGAGATAAGAATTCACGAGGAGAAAGTTGATTAAATATAAGAATGAGACACTCATACATTTTTGTATTCTTTCATATTTTAATTTATAATTGACTTAAAGATGGAAGAGATTTGTCGTTCATCCAGGAAACGAACAATAACGGAGCCATCAACTCTATCGAGAGAAAGAGTAGAGCTGCAACATTATTACCAGGTTAGTTTATTTTTAAACATAATTTAATTAATTAATTAACTTTATTAAAATAAATTTGAAACAATATAAAATTTAATTAGGCTTAAATGATTCAGAATGCTTATGGTTATGAGAGTTGAGGATGACGTCAGCACATGAACGACTTTGACGCCTCCTTAAATATAGGCATGGAGGCAACGAGTGTGAGGTTGCCACGTGGATCCAAAGAAGCATTGGCACGTGACAATTATTAGACTAATAATAATGTTGGATGCTACCTTCCCTGGTTCCACCATTAAATCATTAAGAAATAAGTGCCACGTGGTTGTCGGAAGTGGTATCGTGGCTTGATGAAATTTGCGATCTGAGTATGACATCCCAAATGAAAATTAGTTGAGCCAAATTTGAACACTAAAATTATTTAAAAAATAAATAAATTCAAAGTTAGTCTGGCATTGATCACACCTAATTTTGATAGCACAACAAGAGAG
>JBAMHZ010000065.1:3953507-3963788 GCA_037177395.1 Alpinia galanga
CTGCCCTATAAATCCGTTTCCTCTCCTGCTCTTAGAGTAAAAGACGTGAAGAGACACAGCTGTCTAGCCCTCTTAGTTGTTCCTGAGTTTGCAGATTGCCCATTTTACTTGTAAGTTGTTCATATTGTACCCAATGTGTATATACCTATTGTTTATAATAATAATGATCGGCTAAATTTTCTCAAGACAGAGTATGGTTGGTATGGGAGCCCATGTTATGTCTTTTTCCTCAAAAAAAAAAAAAAAAAAACATCATTGTTTTCATCACTGTTGTTATCTTATCATTTTACTCTCTCTACTGAGTTAGAAGCATAGAAACCATAAGTCCTGTGCTGACAGAAGAGGTGAGGGTAAGTTTCGAGAAGGACAAATAAAACCTCTGGTCGGGACAAATTTCTTGCTCTAAAAAAAAAAAGGGAAAGAAGCGTAATATGAGACTGCCATACGACCATATTCTCCTCTATTTTTAATGAAGAACTTTCCTTCTACTACATTTACTGCTCCTTTGTTATTTACAGTACTCCTTTTACGGACACCATTTACAGTACCTTACAGAATACCTCATTTACAGTTCTTATTTTATAGCTGCAATATTCCAGTTTTTACACAGAATACCTCACTTCATTTACAGTTCTTTTATAGCTGCAATATTCCATTTTTTACATCAACATTCTAACCACATCTTCACCATTTCACCACTGTTGGATTAGGCCTTAGGGATCATTTTTGTACCCCCATTAAAAATAATTTTCATTTATTATTAATTTTGAAGTGCATCCAGAAGTAAAGTGTAAAGGAGGGATAGGGTTTACAGGTTCACAGTTGGAAGAGGACTATTTTTGGTTCATTGTTTATAATTCCATAAAAACAGACATTTTGGAAAATTTCATTGTTGTTCTGACTAATTATGAAATATCGATTCCTGGAAGTTTCAAGGACTAGTGCAATCATTTGCCTGTAAGCACCTCCGTTATCTACCGTCTGATCGTGTGTGTATTATAGTCTAATTTTTGAACCCAAAGGGATCGGACGGTAAATAAAGAAGGAAGGTACTTACGGATACTCACGGATGAGTTGTGTAGGATAATATATATATATATATATATATATATATATATATATCTTGTAGTAGAGCATAAATTATGCAGGGATATCATGAAAATCTTCTTTTAATAAAATTATACAAAGAAATAACTGCATATTCTCTTTTTGGCTTCAAATTTTTTGATGTCCTTTCTTAAGTGTTGTGTCTAAAATTTTTCCTAGATTCTTTACAGCATGACATGGATTTCACTTGCAGATTAACAAAGTGCATACTTATCTTCTACCCTTAATGGCATTTGTTCAAGTTTCTAACGAGATGATTTCTTAGATAACTGAAAACAGGTGGGTCAGTAATAACCTAGATCACAGTTGCAGATTGACTAAGCTCACATTTACCTTCTAGTCCTCATGACATTCTTCAAGTTTTAATGACATCTTGTCTTAGAGTCAACGCAGTCTTATTTTCAAATTCTATATTGTTAATTCATATCTTTATTCCCAAAAGAATCTTGTTTTCCTCTAATTCTGATTTCTTGGGCTTACCCAGACAGCTGCTGAGTGGGAGCGGCGCAGAGAGAAGTTTGTGAAGGAACTGGATTTTGTCTTTTGCGATGTGGTATGGCTTATTTTGGTGAAGTTTCATTGATAGCTTGTTCCAGTAATTTTACTGTTTACAGATTGGGCATTGGCCTTTTTTTCCTTTTCATTTGAGGATCATTGGTCTTCTTAGTCATGGTATCTAGATTTTAGATTCATATATGTGAGGGGAAAAGGGAATAATTGCTACCAGATTGTTGAAGTGAGATAGATTTCTATCAGTCACAAAATGATTAATCACTTTGGAGGAGAATACCTTGCATGAGTCTTAAAAAACCTAGGACTCTCCCATGTGACACTTGGGTGTGGGTGAGGTTTTAGGAATAACCCTATTTGACCCAATTTCATTTGGGGTATATAAACATTGGTGATCCCAAAATTTTCATGTTTGATTAGGTTTTGACTATAGGGTCAACCATACTTATTATTTATCTAATAAGATAATATTGGAAAAAATATAGAGAAAAGAAAAGATTTGCTTATGGTTTTATTGACTTTAAAAAAAAGGTTTATGATAGTGAAGGATCGGAATGGGCATTAGGAGGGGGGAGGGGTTTGAATACGTTTATTAAATGTTAAGTATTTTAAAAATGTTTTTTTAGAATTTTTGCAATGGAAATAAAATAAATAATTTTGAAATTAGAGTAGTAGAAGTTTAAATAAGAGTTAGAGAAAGATGAACATAGAGATTTAATATGGTTTGGTAACGTTAGGTTCTTAATTCATGGCCTATTGATTGATTAGGTGAATCACCCTTTGTCAAATCCACTATATTTTCTCCTTTCTGAAAACTTTTTAGAGGTGGAGGAACCTTTACAAAATTTTGGCTAACAAATATGACTTGAAACAAGGTATAGAAAGCCAAAGTGTAACGGGCAAGTAATATAATTACTCAAGAAAATAATACTAAAATTAGAAATATCGAGCTGTTGAGCACTTTGCTGCTTATGAAAATCTGTTGAAGGAGCACAAAGAGAGCCTTTTTTGTAAGCCCTTTGCAATATTTATGTTTTTTATGTTCAACAGAGGCTCCTATTTATAGATCTCAAAATTTACATTTTGGTCAGCTACTACTGTTCATCTGGTTGATCAAATCATCTCATTTGCTACCACATATGCCATTTCATCTAGATCAGTTGCTGATTGTTATTTGGTCAACTAGGATAAGTCATGTAGTTGACTAATCTGGATAAAATTTGTCGAACAAAATTTATCTCCTCACTTGATTAGTCGGTGACTTATCATGTGGTTGATCACTACTGTTCATGTGGTCGACCAATTTGAATAACTTTCAAAGTTGGATCATATCAGTGATTGTTTCCCTATCCATGTCGGCCTGCTGACTGAGCAAACTTGGTCGACCATTACTGTTCATATGGTCAATCAACTATGTTATTGTGGCTGAACAAATAGTTGTATCAAAAAGGCAACTTAATTCTGCAAGTTGCTCCAAATAATATGACAATAATAATAACTAAGACTTGGTGAAGTAACACTTTACAGCACAATTGATTTCCTGTCAATTGTTTATGACATTTTTATCTTATCACCATTTGTTAATCTGTCATGACAAATACTGTTCATCTGGCTGGCCAACTATGTTCTTGTGGCTGAATAAATAGTTGTATCAAAAGGGCAACTTAATCTTGCAAGCTGCTCCAAATATAATAAAAATAATGAAGAAAAATTAAGTTATTTGTTGTTCAACTAAGATTCGATAAAGTAACTCTCCGTGGCAAGTTGACTTTAATTGCATATTTGATTTTGACTTCGTAACACTTGTTGGTTTATTGGTCAAGTCAACCACCTAGGCTGTAAGAGATTACCCTTGTCTTTGATAAAGAGGCACTCTCTCATAACCTTCTTTGTTACAAGGTCCTCTTTTGAATTTCTTATCTTTTGTCTAATATTCGATCTACCTAACTAATTGAGAGTTTCTGTCTGTTCAGTGTTCGGTCTTCTTAACCTATTGGGACTTCTATCCTTAGTGGGCAAATGTCTGGTCCAACTTATTTTTTTGTTTGCTAAATGTCCTGTCTATCTGACCTATTTAGACTTCTTGCTTGTCAAGTGTCTAGTCTATTAACCAATTTGAATTTTACTGTCAAATTTTCTGCACCTGCACGCCAGACACATGTTAGATGACACAAGTTCTAATGGTAAACCGTTTGTCATGCACCAAAATTTAATTATTTGATACTGCTTGCACCAATAGATAAGTCCTTAGACATCTCTTTGGTGGTTGTTTTAGAAGAAAGCAATATTTAGTAATTACATTGGTGATAAGTAAGGGAATGTTATTATTAGTGCTAGAATTATTTGGAGTGTGACAAGTGATTTTCTTGTAATTGTAGGGTCATGTTAAGGGTTAGCTCCAAGTCTATCTTTTCACATTATTATTAGATGAACTAACAAATCATAATCAGAATAGACATTTTTAGTGTTGCTATTTGTGGGCAATATTATGTTATTTTGATGTGAGTGTAATTTTATTAACTTTGAAGCTTGAATAGTGGAGAAACAATTTATAAACTAAAGGCGGTAAGATAAGTGCAAATCGAAGAAAATATATGAAATGAAATTTCATTTTATAAGAAGATGGATGGAGAGGAAATTGGAATAAGGGAGACACTTATAAAGATATGATTAGTAGAATACAGAATAGATGGCCAAAATGGACATAAGTTTCTGGAGTCTTGTTAGTTGTGTGACCCTTAAGCTAAAAATAAACTTTTATATGACTATGCTATGACTGCAATCAACTATGCTTTTTTGATTGCAGGGCTAAACTTTTAAGAAGCAACACTTGTAATGGTAGATGCAATAGAGATGAAAAAGCTAAGAGGGTGGAACTACTCTAAAGAATAAAACAAATACTAATATGTATGTTCAATTAGGTGTAACTTCAATAGTTGATATATTGTGAGAAATTTGATGATATATTTATATATTTTATAGCTAGAAGAGTTGAAGCACTTAAAGTTGAAGCTAAAATGAATATAACCCAATAAAATATTAATCAATGTGGTAGAAAATGATTTAATTGATTGTTATGCTATTAATGATGTTGCCTTGCATAGATTTTGACCAAGGGATAAAAATCATGCAGCTGACCCTCCATAGTTGGTACAAATATTTGATGACGATGATGATGATGTGCTAGCCATCCAGAAAATAACATGAAAAAAAATTAAATCTAAAAAAAATTATTTTTGTGGCTTATAATAAATCATAAAAATTATATATATCACCTTTTAGAACATGACAATCATGCCTTTTCATAGTGTTCATTGTTTTTGTTGAAATAGTTGTCAATCTATTCACATGACATGCGATGCTTATAAATTTGATGGTATTTGGACTGCTGACTCTCAGATCATTATAATGGTCATAATCCTAGAAGTAGAAATTCTAGAATTATTACAATTCTTAATTTTGATTATTTTACAAACATTATAATTTAGCTATTTAAGGAATTAATCTATCTGATTTAATCTTAATGGCTATTATGTGCAACTAATATGATTATGGCCAGACATCACAAGATATTATAGTATTTAATATTTTATTTTTGAAATCATCTACTTCGGCCTATGTTCTCTATATCTACTGGAATGAAAAGTATGATATAGAATGATGCATGAGTTGAACTATTAGGAACATAAAAGAAACCTTCTGTTTTGAAGATTTTCATCATGATAAATAAATACGTGGTCGTTTGGTTACTTATAAATAACAGATGATAAATTTAGCCCAGGGCTTTGCCTTTTCTTAATATTTGACTCTGCTTGTCGGAGTCTGAACTATTGGAAAGCTGGTTCAAACAGAAAATATTTATATCCTCAAAATTTACCATCTATTTTTGACCCTTGGATTATGTTCTCTTTGTAGTAAAGTAGATTGAAATTTTATACTATGCCGAATGGTGCAGTCGAAATATATTGTTCAATAAATTATCGAAACTCAATATTAAATAACATGGCTAATTTCTCACGTGCATCCTGTTTTGACCACGCTGATGAGTGCCGATGAGTAATGTGGCGTACCAACATTGGCATGTGTGGGCATGATATCAACTGGCTTGAGATAAATTTTTGTTTTTTCTGCTTATTCTCTAAAATTCTAATTCAAGAAATCATCTAATCACTATAATTATATTTATATAAGTAATTAAGTGGATGAAAATTATAATAATAAAACTTGTATAAATTCATCTTTATTAACGTGGAAGTAAAAAATAAATAGTCATTTAAAATTCAATTTCTAGTTGATATCTGTCTCATTAAAAAGTAGCAAATCCAATTGAAAGATAATTAAATGAGTAAAACTCATTTGAATTTATATTTGTATGCTTTTACTCGTGCCAAAATGTATCGAGTATTAGTATGATATAATACAATAAAATATAATTAAGTTGACTATTTTATTCCTATAATATTTTATTTTTATAAGTAAATAAAACTAAGTGAAAGAGTACTCAAGCATGAATCCATCTAAATTCAATTGAGTTTTAGTACAACACGGTGCAGGAATTGTACCATTTCATTTAGGACTGAAACTATGACATGAAATAATACTTTAAACTTTACTCTTGTTGTCTTTTCTATTTCTTTTTCTATCTCTTTCCTCTCTCTAATTCCAATTTACCACCGACTCTATGCTTTGGCACTCCAGCACAGTACTGAAACTCCAGTATGCGTCGATATTTCAATTAAGAGTCTACTAATAAATATCTTGTCATATTAAGAATCTGTATGCATAGTATTTGTTGAACATCTGCATGAAAATCATAAAATGCTTAGTTATTGCCAGAAAAGGAAGCTTCTATCAACACAATGACTGGCTAGTCTGATTTGTTGGCTGTTTTGAACATTTCAGTGTGCTCTACACTGGTTGGTCTATATAAAGCTGCACCATGATGATTTATTCTCATCGCCTGATTATTACTGTTGCCTAGGTAATGGCCATAGTTGCTGATTTCATGCTTGTGTGGCTTCCTGCTCCAACAGTTTCTCTCCGAGCACCCCTTCAGTTAAACACTGGACCAATTTCAAAGTTCTTCTATAGCTGTCCGGATAATGCCTTTCAGGTAAATGTTGCTATCATACTTGTTTATAGATTTGACAAATTGTCTATTTGTCTGTATCCATAAATGAAAATTCTTTTCTTGCCAGATTGCTTTAGCTGGAACAACATACTCATTCTTGCAGAGAGTTGGTGCAATTTTTGTAAATTACCTACATTTCTTGATTATTTGCTTATGGTTAACTTATTCTGACTGATCTACTATACTTTTGTGCCTGACAATCCTTAAATAGTTCTTTGAATTGCTCTCACCTCTTTTGCAGAGGAATGGTTCTAAGCTTTTTATTGTTGGGACTGGTGCATCTATGGTATGCTATATACTTATCCAATTGTATAACACTTCCACAATTTTCAGTTACTTTTGCTCTAGATCATGTGTTTTTTTTAAACTATGGGTTTTAGGATCTTTGGATTTTTTAAAAAGATTTTTTGGCATTTGGTCGGAAACAATCTATTGCAATGTAGGGTAAAACTATATGCAATAGACCTTTCTCCTGGATCCTACATTGGTGGGGTTTCATGCACCGGGTTGCCCTTTTTTTTTTTTTTTGGCACTTGGCTAGAGTTTATCTAATATATACTTCTATAGTGATCGAGTATGATATGTGATGTAACTATATTTATGATACATAATGTATATGATATTTAGTAAACCATGTAGGGTTGGATTTTTTTTTTTTAATATAAAAATCCCACCCGACCTGACCTAATATTTGGTAACCTAAAAATCCAAATTGAAGCCCTTAAAAACCTTACTTATTGGTTTGGATAAGCTTTTTGGGCCAAGTGGAGTAGGCCGTACTTTTTTAGCCCACCTATAATGAAGCACCATGAAGTAGGACTTCATCTTGATAATGATGTGATCAGTTAAAAATTTTGAGATTATATGTGGAATTTTGCAAATCTGGCAGTTTGAAAATTATATGATAGTTGATTGGTTTCCTTAACTATGAGTTATTTGCTAGGACTTCCTATTTTGTGTTTCTTATTTTCTTTTCTTTACAACATAAAAGTTGTGCATTGTTGTTACTTTTGGTATTGCCTTAATAGAAATAGGTAACTATCATATTAAGAAGAGTTTACTTTTCATTTTCTTATTTATACTAGTTCTGTGTACTCATCAGCTGTGTGCTCATCAGGAGGATGATTAAGATAATCTCCTCATCTAAATTCTTTAACCAGTGACCCTGCATGGGCACATTGGCTATGAGTGGCAAAATATTCAGCCTCTTCCCTTGTGGAGCAGATTCCCAGTATTCTCAGTGTTACTGGACACAACTTGTCTTTTAGTTGGATTAGACTCCTAGTATAAAAGAATCAGGAAACTCACCATCTGTTAAAGGGGAATTAGCTCGGTCTTCTCCCTACCTTGAGAGGATATTTATTCTTCAGTTCGAGTTCATTTTAAAATTCTTCAATTGGTATGCGCAAAAAATAGGCTAATTTAGCAGCTTTCTATTCAACTTCTCGGAGTCAAATTCACATAAATATGAGTCAAGCAAATGACTTATTGGCTCCTAATTTCCATATAAAGGACACAATGAGATAAAGATCCTCTTTAAACTCTTTCTTGATTGATTGGATATGTCTCACAAGGAATCAAAGGAAGATGTGATGATTTATTCTAGAAAACTGCCACTAAAAAAATACACACTTCTTTTCTATTGTATTAGTCTTCTCTAGAGTCCCCCGTATAGAGCCGAGGCACGGAGAGACAAAAATATTGATAATACAAGATAAGGTCACAATGAGATGAGCTAATGAGCTGTCATCATTATAGTCTGTGTCAAGTGGAGATGCAATTATGTATGCAACTGAGGCATTCTAAAAGACTAAGAGATTTGAACCTCGTTCCCATAGGACCTAATCCATTTGATCAAGCACTCACCGTCTACTTTCAGTGTTCAACTGTTTGACAACATGAAAAAAAAAAGCTCTGCCCATCCTCTCTGCCTATCCACTCTGCCTATCCAAGTGATGAAGTGCAGAGGCTTTTGGTATCTATTCCAATCAAGAGCTGGGGTTTCACAATCACTAGCCAATATGTTTTTCTCTGATGCCTTTCTTTGTTCATGATTTGGTTCAATATTTATCCCTTAAACATATTATAATGACAAAAAGTTGGATAGGTTGGCCCATGCAAGAGGACTATATTACTCCTAATTTCTATGAAATACAAGATGCTAATTAAATAATAAAAATATAAACTATTACTTAAACGACTATAACATGATTTGAGATTTTATTCAAAAGAAGAAAGATTGCTATGCCTTGTTCTAGATGAAAAAAAAAAAAAAAACTATGACTCGGACTAACCAATATAATTTTAATTCATGTTGGAGTTTCAGTTTATGACAAAAACTTTACTGTTTCGGTACCATATTATGTTGTGTCGATACTATTTTGATACTTTTTAAATATAAGATATATTGATTTAAAAATAGTTTTATTAATATTTGATTGCTATAGATGTTTACTATTAAGCTAGATTTGATATTATCTCGTGAAATGTTTGATATGTATTGAAAAAAAGTCAATTCAAGGTTAACAGAAACTCACTAAATAAAATGGTATGTTCAAGTAGGCTTAAACTAAATTTAATTTGAATTTATTTTGATATGTTTAAAATTAAATTAAATTTCTATATAAAATAATTTAATTCATTAGTAGTAATATATTTTATAAGGTTAAAAATTATGGTTAGCGGGTAGAATGGTAAATTCCATCTCTACTGATTGGCATGGTTCGACATCTTACACTATGACTCTACCCTTCACCTTTGTCATTTATTCCACATATTACATTAAATAGATATCATATTCATAGAATATGATTCAATGGTGAAATGGAAGACATGCGATACTCAAAATCTTGTGCTAATGACTGTGGAGGTTTCTAGTGTTAATGGTTACAACTTGAGTGGGCAAAACTTGATCCATGGTTGCAATATGTGATGTTCTTCGTATGTAGACAAGGGAAGGTGTAACACCCCCCCTTACCCCTTAACATACTAATTATGTTAGGGGGAGATGAGAGGTGATTATAGGCATACTAATTGGAATACTTACAAGAAAGGAACTAACACTCGGTTCCAATATCAAATAGCATACTTATTACAAAGTACCATAATTTGAAAACTTAATTCATTACAACGGAAGCTTAATAAACACTAATATGCAATAATACAACTAGCAAATCCAAGATCCTACTCCACTGTTCCACCGTCACACACATCAATCACTTCGTCTGCTGCCTTTACTCAAGTCTTCCTTTACCTTTATCTGCAGTATAAGGAATGCAAACTATAAACAATAATACTTAGTAAGTACATACTAATCGCACAAAACATCGAATCATAAATAAAAATGCTGTTAATGTGCTTGTATGAAATCACTATGATACATGTACATGCAAAATGACTTAACCTGAAATGCATGAATTGGAAATGTAATACATGATTCTCAATTACTCTACTGAATTTGATATGTAATACATGATTCTCAATTACTTCACTTGTACAAAACAAGGCAACCGATGTACTTAACTTATAATCTT
>JBAMHZ010000065.1:3971840-3990308 GCA_037177395.1 Alpinia galanga
ACTATTAAACTTAAATTTCATATATTCTATCTTTACACTCCTAATCCTAAAACATTTTACTTTAAATACTTTTTGTCAACTTCACGTGTCTCATTGACCAAAATAATGTGATATATAAACAACATGCACTATAGTAACGTATCTTAAATGTGTCTAGTGAGTTCATTTATAACCAGTGTAAAAAGATATGGATTTACAATTGATCCTTTATGTAACCCTATTTTTATGAGAAATATTTTGATTAATTCGTCTGAAATCTTTACTTTTGTCATTACATTCTCATACATATCCTTAATTCAATATATATTATCCTAACACCTTTCTTTTTTTATAATTCTTCATATAATTTTCCTTAGGATTCTGTCATAATCTAGGTTGATGAATACTATATGTAACTCTTGCTTTTTTTTTTCTTCAGTATAAGTTGTCTGAGAAGACCTATAGCTTCTATTGTCGACCTTTTAGGCAAAAATCCTAATTGATTTTAGTCATCTTGATCTTCTTCTTTTTTTCTATTTTCCTTTTCTAAAGTTTCATTGTATGACTTATTAACTTAATCTTCATATAATTTTCACAATTTTATACGTCTTCTTTATTTTTATACATTAGGACTAGAGAGTACTTACTCTTCATCGATTAGATATTTTCTCATTTTCAATATCAGGTTGAATAACTTCGTAAGCCTTTAATACCCAATTTTCTTAGAGACTTCCATACTTCTATTAGAATATCATTTAGTCCAATTGCTTTTTCTATTTTTTGCCATTTATTTGGGCTTGGGATCGACTTGTAACTTAACGCAACCTTGGGTGTTATTCTATGTATCAATGTGACGAATTTTTTCTTATCATTGTTATTGTTAAGTTTACTTTGATTATTATTTTCTCTATCTTCAATTCCCTTTTTTTTCTTCTATATCATTATGAACTTTAAGCTTTTAGTATGGTCACCTTTATACTACTATTAAATAAATATATAATTTAATTATTTCTTTCTTTTATGGTAAAATTCAGTTCAATTTATTGTATTGGGTTTAATTTAATGTCTTAATAGGTATATCTTGATGTTAAAGGGAAAATATTCATCATTTAGAAGTTACATATTGACCTTTACCTCTCTATATATAAGTGCACTTTCTACCGTTTACGCCTTTTGCCTATAACCTTCTCCCTTAAGATGGTTTAAATATATTATAAAATTCTAACTTCTTACAAATATATTTAACTCTATGCTCTTTTGTAAATTTGCTTATCAAGTATCCTTAATAATCGCTAGAACTAATAGAAGAGCATTAGATTGGACTCTTTGATGAAGTGACACTCAATCTTTATATGCTTTATTCTTGTAAAACGCAAGATTCAAGACTATATGCATTGTAGCTTAATTATCATGGGAAAGTTACATTAGCTCTATAGGGGGGTATATCATAACTTGGTCAATAGATGCTTAACTTAAATTATCTTATATGTTGCTAAAGTCATAACCCTTTATTTTGCCTCTTCACTCGATCTCTTTACCACCATATACTTCTTACTCTTCTAGAAATTTAGGTTACCTACCTCTACCTGTTAAGAGAACACAATAACTACATGTAGATCATGTATGTGTAGAACTTGCCTAATTTGCATCAGAATATCTTATGATTGAAGATAACCTCAATGATGAAATAAGAAAATTTATTTCGAGGCACCTTTCATATAATGAAAATCCTCATTCCTGCTATCTAATGGTTATGACATGGATTCCATCACACTAATAACAAATGAAATGTTAGGAATGGTGACTATAAGATAGTTTAATTTTCCTACTAACTTTATACTTTCACGGAGCAACTAGTGGCTTCTTTGTTTTTGTATTAATCTAATACTGGGATCTATAAGAGTATTTATTTAGAGGTTTAGTCCCAAGCATGATTGTTACCTTGAGCATATCTAGTATATATTTGTGCTGTGACATATAAATATATTCTTTTAAGCTAGCAACCTTTATATCAAAGCAGTACTTAAAACATTATTTGTCTTTAGCAGCATGAAAGTGTTGGTAAAATTAATCTTTTGATTCAACCGAGTCATCAACAATGACAGTAATATCATTTAAAAGGGCAGTCCAGTGCATGAAGTTCCCGCCATGCGGGGTCCCAGGAAAGGATCCATTGTATGCAGCCTTACCTTGTTTTTTTTTTCTTGCAAAAGGCTGTTTCCACGATTTAAACCCGTGACTTCTAGGTTACAAAGCTGCAATTTTACCGTTGTGCCAAGGCTCCCTTTCGACAGTAATATCATTTACATAGACAAAAAGAAGGATATGATTTTTATATTATAAAATGAGGTGGAACATTTGTCACGCCTTGCACAAGTTAGACTTACGATGACACTATCTTCATTCACTACACATGAATTGCAATTGCAATAATGACAAAGCAAGAATATAGGCAAAAGCTAGTTAAACTAACTGAATGCATACCCCTAAAGCGACTCCATCAATACCATCACAAACCTCAACAAATAATGTGAAAGTAAAAAATACTAGAACATGAGCATAAAAAACCAAAATGGATGTAAGAAGTGCATTATGTAATAGAAACTTATAAAATAATAAATTGTGAAGGCCATCCTATTATCAACGTAGCCTCATTCATCTCTTATCATAAATTTTTTTAGTCAATTTCATTATTTCTTGTGATTTTGTCTTTTATACTTTTGCAAGTATTTTGGATTTAATTTATCAAGTAGTTATTATATATAAAATTATATAAGGTAAGGCGATCTACAATTTGCATAGTAAAGGATGCATCATATATATATAGCGAATCACCTATAAACCATCCGATAAAGATAGATCCTATATAATATAGGATGAATGATCCGCAATCTACTCAATACGAAATATACCATGTAAGTATATATAAGAGTGATGATCTCCAATTCACCAAGGATGCACCTCACAAATGAATGAATGATCTATAATCCATCCAATGAGATAGACATCTTATGTAAAATATTCAAAACTTATAGACAGCCAAAAAGACTTGAGGGATTTTTTTGGGTGTGGAGTTAAGGCTTTGATAATACATGTAAAACTTCTATTGTTTTGTTAATTTAGCATAATATTAGTGTAACTCTTTCGGATGACAGAGCTAAAGTTCACTATTACAGGTAGTCACAAATATCTTTTCAAGAGCTGAGTTAAGGCTTTGTACTATAAGTAGTCACACAACTCTTTTGAGTGCAGAGCTGAAAATTCTATACTACGAGTAGTTACATAATTCATTTAGCGGAAGGAGTCAAATCTTAAACAAAAAGTAGTCACGTAACTCTTTTAGAGGATGGTGCAGAAGCTATATACTAAAAATTATTATGTAACTTTTTTGGAGGGTAGAATCGAAACTCTATACGTAGTTCATTCAATGGTATACTAATTTAATTGAAATTTATTTATATCTTAATTTTAAAGTGTTCTTAAGGTGGTTCATGTTTTGTAAAGCATTATCCTAAGATTTCTATTACCTCAAGTATAGTATGTGTTATCAAGTGTAAAGAAGTGGGAATATCGTAATGGACATGCACAGACAATTTAAAAGATAAGTATCAAAGGTAAGAGTGTAGAGTGATGTTTTTTTTTATAAAAAAAATAGACCATCCCTTGTATCTCACCCACATGTACACGGAGAAAATAATCAACTATATAATAGGAAACAAATATTTAATTATATAACGGGCAACAAGAACAATCAATTATTAAAATAAAATTTCAATTTTTTAATTATCCCAATAAATTTATCTTTAACTTCAGGTTTATTATGCAATATTTTCTTTCAAAAAATTTCCCCTTTAAAAACAACATATTCAATTACTCTTGTAATTATGATTTATTAATTTAAATCATGCACAAGGAAAATGTGAAATAGAATTAAGCAGGAAAACCCACCTCAATTAAAAACCTTTTCAAGTGACACTCAAAAATCCTTATACATAAGCACTGCTCAAATTTTCAAGATGTAAATAAAAACATCATTAACTATAACTTTAGAATATGAAATCAAGTCATGATAAAGAGCTTATCTTATGATTGTGCCTCTAAGATAGTTAAACCAAATAATTTTCCTAATTCTTGAAACTCATGTGCCACATTATACTCTAGAAGTGAAAGGAGTCAATCTAGGGTTGCATTGTCATTGTAGATGGAGACGAACAGTGCTTCTTCAATCAACATGGCACTGGATTCCAGCAAGGAAGATGACGATTGCTAGGCGAAATTGCGAGAAAGAAAGGATGAGGAGTTGACACATAAGAAAAAAACAACTCCTTGGAACAAACCCTAATTGTCAATGCTTTAAATATGTAAACACCTTCTAACACACTAAACCATGTGAACCAAGAATATAATTGAATCAAACTCAAATAATTTAATTTGGGTTTACCCTAACTTATCCAATTTAACTCTGATTCGATCCTAACTCTATTCCAAACTTGATTTAATCACTTTATAATGTTTGATTATTTTTTATTTTGAGATGTAACAACATTAAGTCATTTGTAGTACTCTTAATCATGCTATATTTGAGCTGAATTTCTCAGATGAAGTTATTGGAGATTGCTTATCTGCACAAAAACATTTTACCTTACACACTAGATCAATCTTCCCATAACCAACAAGTTGCTCCATATACTCGACATTAACCTGTGAAGGGGTCAGTGAAGGATAACCGATAGTGAGAAAATGTGGATTGTTGCAATTTTACCCATTGGAGAGAATGTATCAAGGTAGTCTACATTATAAATTTGGGTATGCCCATTTGCCATTAGGCAAATTTTATGCTCATCAATGATATTATTGGGTGAACACTTAACACACAAAACAAATCCCATTTACAACCCATTGTAGACTTCTAGTAAGGAAGAAAATCTAGCTTCCTAGTGCCATTAGAGTTGAGAGCATCCACCAATCATAGCCTTTTGCCGCCCTTGATATGAAAGCGCCTCCAAATATTTTTGGGAACTGATTATGGGGATAAAGAGTGCAAAAAGGCAAAGTGTTTGAGTTTTAAAAATGCATAAGATGTAAAATGAGAAAATGAATGAGAAATGAGTTTTTTTTAAAACAAAAAGCAATATAAATATCAAAAACGGATGGCAAATGGGGATTAGAGAGGGAAAGTCTCAAGGAGCTGCTGGAGTGTCTCTAAGGCATGGCCATTGGTTGTACAGTTGCAAGGAAAGGTGCTTTGGATGGTTGGTTAATTATAACAGAGGGGTGGAGGAAGGTCCACATGTAAAGGTGGAAAACATAATAGAATAAGAATAGGGAGAACTTGAAATGACTAATGGTATATAGGGAAGGAAAGAAGTCGACCCAAGAAAGGTTACAATGGGAGATATAAAGGCCTCAAATATCTCAGGAGAGTAATAATGATAAGGTGATCACAGCTAAGAAAAATGCACTCGATGGCCCCTGAAAATAATTTTTCCTAGCCAGGGGACAGACAATAGATGAATAAAGCAAATGCATGCAAAGACTTAGGGTGGAAAAAAATATATAATATCTTCTAGAAAGAGAATAGTGAAGGGAATATAACACATCCTAGAAAGAAAGTGAATATGCATATATTTGAGTAAAGTTTGGGCAATCTGACAAGATGTTACTTCTTTTATTCTACTATGCCATTTTGCTCAGGTGTATGAATGCATGAAGATTGATGAAGTATAGCATGGCTCAATAGAAATGACTTGAAAGAGTGAGAGCGCTAATACTTGATAGAAACGCCATTTTTTTTAATTTCACCATGAAAGGAGAAACTCTTGGTCATACCGGAGTATTCATCAATAAAGGTAACAAAATATTTAAATGAAAAAATAGAGCATACTTGATTTATACCCCAAATATCCAAATGAACTAAAGCAAATGGTGCAGAAAATGAAATGTAATATGTTTACCTAACTAACATACTAACATGATTCACATTCAAGAGATTGAAGATTGGGAAAAAAATTTGAGAACGATTTGCTTTTGAGTTTTGGAGAGGGGTAACTAAGTTGACTGTGAATCTAGAGGGGTGTAGGTGTAGCAAATAAAGCCATGGACATTGGAGGCACATCAAGCTGTTGTAATCCACGAGATTCATGCTTGACGCCAATTTCTGTGCCTGTCCTACAATTTTGAACGGAGAGTGAAGTAGCATAAAAGCTAATTGAAAAATTCCAGAATCTTGTGACTTATTAATAGAAAATAAGTTCAATAGAAACTTAGGATATAAAATACCAAAGACAGGTGTAAGTTTTGAAGATAGATAAGTTTTCTAAAGTTTCTGTAAACTTTTAGAATTTATTGAAAGCTCATAGATTACCACTCGTTGTATATATTGAAGATGAATATGCCACCATTTATCTGCTTATTCTAACTCATCATTAATGAATGCTATAGTGATTTTTTGTGCCTGGTTTACCGAAGTGAGTACTTTGTTTGACAGATGATCGAGAATAGATCTGTTTTATATCCAGAGAAAAGAATAGGTCATATTCCAGGTTAGCCATTCCAAGATTAAGCTTATTTTGATAGGTTTCATGCAGTTTTGTTTTTTCGCTTCGTCTGTTAAATTTATTGTGTCACATACACACATGAAGTTTGCGATGCAATGGAAAATCATGCTCTTGATACTTCAACTCTTATTTGATATGACATGGTATTTTGAATTTAGCTAAATAATTTTGTTGTTCAAGTTGATTAAGACAACATTTGAATCAAATAATTTGTCAGTCAAGTGTGTAAACCTTTACCATAATAATTTTGAATTTATTTGACCCCACTTAGTTGGAACTTCACTGAACTAGAACCCTACTAATCTTTAACTAGTGAAAATCATAATTCTAAGTTCACGGAATGGTGTAGATAGGCCTAGGTGTAGAAAAGGTTCCAAAACTTCAGTAGGTAACAAATTGAATGTCTAGCGTATGATATTGTAATTTGCCTTTTTATACTTGATTGTAATCATATTTCAGTTTTTTGTGCAATGAAAATTCATGATCACTTGTTAACAAGTTCATGTTGAATGATTCTTTATATATGTCAGGTATTGATGTTGGGCATCAATTCTATTCACGTGCTGAAATGGTGGTTATTGGTATACATAGCCATTGGCTAAATGGAATTGACTACATGGGGATGTCTTATGCTAAACAGGTAATCATTGGTTAGTCCTTTATAACCATGGTTTTAAAAAAGCATTTGCTTTGGCTGAATATGTGGTTGTGTAGGTAGACTTAGAAGGGAATCATATAGGACGTGGTATGCATGTGCAATCATTTTAGACTGAACTAAATTAACTAATTAACATACACATGCACGCGCATATGGTCTACATCTTTTGAAATCTCATTTTGAGTTGGCTTTTTGATCCCTGGTCAGAATGAGATGCACTGGTGTTGTGTCGACACACAGTGCCATAAGCACCAGAAGAAGGGAATCAAAGAGCTGAGGAAGTAGAGAAGAGGCAGTACCAAACCCTAGCCCTTGTCATGTCAATCATAGAAGGCTTGAGCCACTTTACTGCAGGTGCACACTTTGCAGAGCCTTGAGGGAAGCCTTGTGCTGCATCGTTGTCGTCATGCAAGTGTTGCATGAAGGGTCTAACTCATTGTGTTGGTCACTGTCTTCACATAGAGCCTTGTGTCATTGCTGACAACAATGATTCGCATGAGTTGACTGACACTAAACAAAATTTTAAACCATATTTATTTATCCAATATAATAGTTGTATTAGTAGATGGGCTAGCTAGGTTTTATAGTTTATCCCCATTAAATGTGATACCAAAGCCCTTGAAGTCTTGTTGTTCCCTCTCTATTGTGATCTTCATCCTTGCAATTGGGTGCCAATCATCTTTGATCAAATCACTTTCATGTCATATGGTACCTAATATAGTAGATGCATTGATAGAAGTTCTACCAAGGTTAATTAGTTTATCCCCCTTTAGGTATTGGTAATAAAGCATTGGAAGCTGTTATTCCTTATGGTGTTCCTCATCATTGCAATTGGATGCCAAACATCTTGAACTTCACTATTTTTGCATGGTCTTTGCTTCACCTAAAATACGCATGTGCAATGAATTTGTTATGCTTCCCAGATTATCTTCCTTGAGATGTGATTGCAATCTCATCACACAAATCATTATTGACACTGTGAATCTTGTGTCTCAGTGTTGCATAGGTGGCATAAACACAAAGAGGAGACTAACACTTCAAATAAATGGCTTTATAGGAGAGTGCACCTTTTTTTCTCTCTTATTCTTATGAATATCCCCTTATCAAAATGGGAAGACAGCTTCGAACAAGTGGACTCATGCCTTGTGTGTAAGTGAGAGCAAGTAAACCTGGCATCTTGTTCAAATTAAGGGAAATAGTGAAAGGTAGAGAAGGCAGCTGTTATCTGGACAAATGCCAAAGCAAATGCACATAATAAGCCCTGCAGATGAATTCTGGATGCCTGTGTTCTTGTTCTCGAAGCTGCTCTTCTATTTCCTCTATGGAATGGAATCAAGGATTCCTGTCTAAGAGATCTCGATAGCATTCCTAGTCTCTCCTAGGCGGCTATAACTCAAGGGCATTGTTTTACACACGTATTATAAGGCTGTTAGGTGTTAGCATGAGTTTGAGAAAAAACTGTTCAAAAGAAGGAATCCCTTGCAATGGAGAATTGAGCTTTTGGTTGTATCATATAATAGAATAGGCTCTTGCCACCATTCCTGACCTAATTCATCTCTGCAGTAATCCCACAAAAGTCATCAAGCAAAAACCCTGGAGTACTTTCTGATGCAACCGTAGCTCACAAATTGTGATATAACACCTTCCGCAGAAAAACTAGTTTTGTCTTAGTGTCTGTTTGACATTTAGATTCATAGAAGGAATAATTGATTTAGAGCCTAATATACTTCTTACAAAATTTTTTGACTTCATTTCTTTCTAATCACACCTATTATTCTCGAGTCTGTAGCTGAAATACACCTTTCAAAATTGCACTAACAGTCATCCTTTCCCATCATATGCTTTCTTGTTGCTACAGTTCTCTACTTTAATATCCTCTTTAGTTTTATTCAAGGTTCCACAGATAATATTAAATGTTCTATTTGATTAAAATTGTTGGTGATAGTTTCTCCTAAATGAAAAGACAATGCTGCATCCATTTGATACATAGGGACTTCTTACTCCTTTGGACAAGTTGACTCATGGATGCAATTGGATTTGGACATCCACTGTTTAAACAACTCTTGATTGTTCAGTTGTAAACTCAAAATTCGACTAGTGGAAAGTCCATGCACGTATACGCTGTTGACTACACAGACAGTATTATAGGAAAATTGATTAGTTTTGTTTTCCTAGGTAGTCCCCTCTTCCTGTGTATTGTTCATCAATGTAGCAAGCCCTTAAGATTATGTGGTTTTGACATTTAAGTCCTTATGTTGATGATACTATATGTTAAGCTAGTTCAATTATATTACAAAAACTCAACTTGTTACGTTATACACTCAATTCTATGACTTAGGATTTGGTATTAGTCTGGTAGCTGGTTATCAGAGCTAAGGAATTAGATGATTATTTCATTGAATCACACTCTCTCTCTGATAGATATTGATTAATCTTTATCTTGTTTTCTCATCGAATAATGGATTAGAGGTTATATGTGTAACAGTTCAATTGAGACAGTACAACTTTTTTGACTTTGTATAATCATGCCCCTATTTGGCTATCAATTGTGTAATCTAAATGAACTTATTTGTTGCTAAATTTATAGCTTTATATTCCATCTTTGCACTCAGATTCGCTACAATATTCCACATCTTTCTACTCCAAATGAAGAGAGTAGCTTGATGATGTGGATCTTGTATTTGTGGGAGAATATGCCCATTTAACATTAATGTACTCTATAATCTGAAGATTGCTTTGATCCTAAAACAAGATACCTTTTCTTTGGGCCATTTGCAAGGTAACTTAAAATTCCAAGGGTTGCCTCTCAATTGTTGTTATGACCTATTGTCTCTAGAGAATGACTAATCATAACCCCAAATACGATGTTGGGTCTTGTGACTAGAAGGTAGTTTAATTTCTCTTCTAGTTTATGTGCTTTTCATGCAATTAATCTCTCCATGTTTTGCTACTAGTTTGGTTCTGAGCATACCTATCTCCATTGAATATATAAACATGCTTTATTTTTTATCAACTTAGGCTTTGTTGTGAAAAATTAAATGAATCAACATGAGGTGTATATATAAAGAATCTTGAAAATCTTCTTTAAAAGCAATTAAGGTAAATACTCTTCCGTCCTTTGCCCACCTAAAGCTCTTTGCTCACTCAAACCAAACTACGACAAGAAGCTAAAGTGTCTACTCTTTTATCGTGGACTTTTAACTAAGTGTTTGATGACCCGAGATAGTTTGGGTTTGTGCCAAACTCTACTGGTTCAATATTTTTTTTCTTTAGATTTCAAGCCTTTTAAGGCTTTCGAAAACTCTTGGTCAAAGTGCTTGAAGAACTTAAATGACATAAGTTTATGCTAAATGGGTATCATTGCATCCCTAATGGTTCATTGAATCTTTATTTTTTGATTTGGACCTCTCTATGACATCAAACACTTTTGGTTAAAAGTTTCTAATGACTCAAAGGGCTCAAATTCATGTCAATTAGACATCATTCAGTCCTAATACTATTCTATGCACTTTTTTTCTTAATTTGGAGCACTTTTGCTTTTGACCAAGAGTACTTGATGACCCTAGAGGCCTCTTTTATACCCAATAGGCACCATTTCACCCCCAGTGGTTTCCCTTTTTTCCTAATTTGGAACCCTCTAAAGTCATCAAATATTTTTAACTTTTGATCAGAAGTGCTTAATAACTCTAAAAAGGTTAGATTTGTGCCAAATGACACTGTTGTAGCCCTAGCAATTCTTAGTCTGCTTATATTCCTTTTTCTTGGGGCCCTATAGGGATTGTTAAATGCTTTTGGTCAAAAGTTCTTGATGACCTTAAAGTTCTCAGTTTTGTACCAAATAAACATGATTGCAACCCTAGTAGTTCGTTAAATTTGTCTATCCCATTCTTTTCCTTATTTTGAGTCGTTTAAGACTATTAAACACTTTTGTCCAAGTGCTTAATGACCTTAAAGAACTTGAAGTCGTGCAAATAGGAACCATTGCACCCCTTGTGGTTCAGAATTCAGATAAACAATCATAAATAAATTCAAGGAATTTCTAGTGGCACAATAGTGCCCATTTAGCATAAATCTAAGTCTTTTAGGGTCCCTAAACCATTTTTGATTAAAAATGGCTGATGACCTTAAAGTGTTTAAATTTTGGAAAAGAAGGGCATAAACAAACTTAGGAGATTAATAAGGTTGCAATGATGCCTATTTGACATAAATTTGAGGCTTTTAGGATTGTCAAACACTTTTGGCTAACAGGAGTTGATGATCTTAATTGGTTTAAAATATGAAAAAGGACATAAATAGACTTAGAGGACCAATGATGGGTGCAATAAGACTTATTTGATATGAATTTAAGCCCTTTTAGGCCATTATATACTTTTGGCCAAAAATGCTTAATGAAAGAACAAACACTTTCTTTTCTTGGTGCAGTCCAATTTGGTTTGGGGGGTCAAGAGCACTTCGATGCTTCAGTTTATGTAGGTGGAAGGATGGTAATTATTTTTATTTTAAAAAATAAGTGCACCATTTGGTAAATACTAATGCATAAATTTTGACAAATGAGATAATTTTAATAGGAGGAGATTTAAATGAACATGTAGGAGTAATAAATGAGGAATATGATAAGGTGCACTAGAGTTATGATTTTGGAACAAGAAATGAAGAAGTAAAAGTTATATTAGATTTTGCGAAAGCATGTGAACTTATAATACCTAGTACGTTTTTCAAGAAGAGAGAAAAATACCTAGTTAATTTTAAAAGTGGGAACAACAAGTTAGAAAATTTAACCATCTAACATCGGTTAGTGATGTTAGTTATGTAACTTAAGCATACTATCAATAGAAGGAAAATGTGCATGATTTATGGGATCAAGTGATGGAAGTTAAAGATGAAAAGAAAATTATTTTTAGGTGAGGGTAAAAGCATAACTATTAGGAGAATTACATGGCGACTTGAATTCGATGTGGGATTAAGTTGATGTCAAATTTGAAAATAGTGGTCAAGAGTGCTCTCGGTTGAGTTAAGAGGATGGACATCATCAAATAAAGAAACTTGGTGGTGGAACGAGGTTTTAATAATGATATTTTTATTAACTTTTTAATGAAGGTTTAGGTGATCAACTTAGCTTAGAAAATTTAGCAGGTCAGAGTTGTATGGAAATTTAATTTTTTTTATAGATAATTCAAATTTAAGAAGTAGAATAAGCGATGAAAATAGAAAAACGTTTAGACTGATGATATTTCAATAGAGGTATGAAAGTGTCTAGAGAAGTAATATATTGAATGACATGAAGTTATTCAACTTGATATTGAAAACGAAGAAAATGGTTGATTAGTGGAGGATAAGTACTTTATTCAACTATATAAAAAAAGGAGATGTACAAAATTGTTTGAATTATAAGGACATTAATTTAATGAGTTATACTATGAAACATAGGGAAAGAGTGAAAGAAAAAAATGGAGATCAAGATAACTGAAAATAAATTTGGTTGCATTCCTGAGAGGTCGATGATAGAAATTATAGCTTTTTTCATACAACCGATTGAAAAGTGTTGACAAAAGGTTTATTACAGAGTCCCGAGAAAAATTATGTAGAGAATTTTAGAAAAGAAATATGTTGGTGTAGCATATATTAAAATCGTTAAAGATATGTACGATGATGTAATGACAAGAGTACTCGAAGCAAATTAACCAAAACATTTTCTATAAAAATAAGGTTACATTAAGGGTGAACTCCTAGTCCATATCTTTTTACAATAGTTATAAATTAATTAATTGGATATATCTAAGACATGACAACGTTATGGTGCATGGTGCATGGTGCATGTTGTTTGCCGATGATATTATTTTGATTGATGTGACACATAAATAAAGAAATGCTGAACTTGAATTTTGCCAGGAGATATTGGAAGTTAAAGGTTTTTGGTTTAGTAAGGTATAGATAGAATGTGACTTAGGACGCAAACAAGATGGTTGAAATAAAGGAAGACATTAGATGTTTTTTGTGATTGCAAGGGACTTCTAACGCTTAAAATAAAGTTTTACAAAACGACAGTTAGGTTTGCTATGTTATATGAAGTTGAATATTGGACTACGAAGCAAGTACACGAGCAAAAAATGAGAGTTCTAGGGATGGGGATGTTAAGGTGGATGCATAGACATACAATGATGAACAAATGGACAAATAAAAAATGAAAACATTAGAGAGAAAGTTACGTTGTATTTGTTGAGGAAAAATTCCGAGGGACACGTTTAAAATGATATGGAGATGTACTTAGACGATCAATAAATGCCTATTTAGGCAATATAAAACCATAACAATTACCCATATTAATTGAGGAAGATAGAAACTAAAGAAGAATTTGTTAGCAGCTATAAATGGTATAAAATTCACTTAAATATAAATGAGAATATAGTAGGAGATGGACTAATGGTGTAGGAGAATTTATATTGCCGACTCTACTTAATGAGATAAAGGCTTGATTGCTATTGTTATACTATAAAAGAAACTCGAGTTGACTATGGAGATAAAGGATGACATGATTTATAATTGATGGATAAAGAAGGTACAACCAACCACAAGTAAGGAAGAGAATCAGGCATTTTAAGGATAGAGGTCATGATGAACTTGCCCATTAATATTAGAAGATGATATACTATTTATAAGTTAACTCAGAGTGAGAAGTGCATCACTTTGGAGATAAAAGGGTATATGAATATACACAAGTGGAGTTCATGTGGTTTCAAATTTTTTAAAATCAATGTTCATGGTATCATTGATTTTTTCATAATGATTGGCTTTTGTTGCAACCGGGTGATCTATTTACGTGCTGATTGATTTTGGAAACAATGACTGTGAGAATGAGCAACAAAAATGTTAATTTTTTAAGATTTAAGTCATTCTTTTGAAAAAAATTAAATAAAATTGTTCGACAAATTATAATCTTATTTGGAAACATATTCATCATTGAATTTTTATGATGCATTTCAACCAAGTTACTCTTTCACTAATTTCTATGTAAGCATAGGTTAATCTTGAGTTGTGCTGTGCGTGAGATCACTTAATAGAAGTCTAAGTTTTACAATTGTCACATTAGTTTACATCAAATTAACCTGTTTGCTACTAAGGATGACAATTTGTCTGTTTAAGGAGACCTACTAACGTTTTCCCTAGTTAGGGTCACCTCACCTCATCCGTGTTGTGGCACAGATAGGAACAAAACTTTTTTGCTTGTTGAATTTTGTGCCATGTCTCGCTTGTTTTGCACATTCATTGTCCTGTTTAACTGTTCAATGAAAATTTATTGTTTATTTTTTATACATATATTTTACTGTTTTAACCATTCTAAACCTAATTATAAACAATATCCAATCAATTTTTCCACATAAAATATATGCAACAATAAAATGTTAAGTTCATAATATATAACAATCTATATTGTCGACAATGCGGAACATATCGCAAGACTAACATATATGTAATTTAACTCATGCATTGTAAGTGTTTAAATTAACAATTACATGCTATCACACCCAAAAACTGATTATAAAAGTGAACAAATTCTCTGATTTTGAAAAGAAAAAACATCCTGAGTGAATGCTATTTAAAAAGTGATTAGAATAAGAAATAATAATGACTTATTGATTTGGTTCAAAGTAAGCAGTTTTGGATGTACCATAAAATATAGTTTTTTTTGGGTACAAGTATTTTGGGTGGCATATAACACTGCTGTGGTCACATATTGTCTGGTAGTGTATGAGGATGTGAATCACATATGGGGACCACCTATACATGCTATGCAGTCCTTTGTTATATACACGTAGGCGATGGCATATGTAGCTGTCTTGGATTCTAGGCTACTTCTTAAAGACATTACTTTGATTAAGGGATCACTCCTCATCATTTTGTAGATTCTTTCATTGACTTAAATTAGACATAAACTAGATTTTTTATGCAACCGAGAATTGGTCCAATTTTGGTTGGAGATACACAATTTTTTGGTGTTGATGACAAAATTCTAAAACTGGATTATATATTGTCTTTTTGTCTAGTTTATGCATGAAGATTGGATTCTAGTTTAACTTGTAAAATCAGTTCTAGTTCAGCTTAATTAGACATTAAAGCAATTGTAACCTCATAGATTTTTATGCAATATCATTAAGCACTGCAAATTTTATGTTATGCCTCATTGTCAATCATTCTATACAACAACAACAACAATAACAACAACAATCAAAGTTTATCCCACTAAATCAAGTCGGCTATATGGATCCTCCTATGCCATTGGATTTTATGTCTTACTATATCATCATCTATATTTAAATAAATTTTATTTTGTATCATTCTGTGGACATTCAAAAACTTATGACCATAATGACAAAACATACAGCTACAGACAACTACAAAACAAACTAAACCATACATCTCTACGTCGTAGTCTAAGGAATCTTTGAGAAACTAGCATAAGCAATAAATTTTGTCTGAAAGTCACAGCAAGAGAAGAGGAGTATGAGAAAATTTTAGGCCAATGGTAATTGTGAATGTGGACATGTTCTAGATATATTTGAATAAATTGTATAACTATTCCTATCCATGTAGTCTACTGTTCTATCTAGAGTGGGATAAGACTTGATTGTTGTTGTAGTTGTTGTTATAAGCTATTGCCATACCAACCAATTAAGGGTACATTGGGACAAAGTTGAATTTTCTCACCCTTTCCCATCATCGATTCGAGGAGTAATACTATATATCTCCTAACATAGATATGACTGCCAATTAATATAGTAGCTTTGATAGTGCATGTCCAACACATTAGAATCAACAACTGTCTCACAGAACAATGTGCGAGGGCGATTCAATGATTTTGTAAATATGACCATCTAAAATATAAGCTGTAGTCATAATTATCATTGCAGTAGCAATGTTTTAGTTGTCATGTAGGCCACATAACATGGTATATAAAAGCCTTTTTATCTGTTTGACATGAAGCCTATCCTTTTAATGGAAAGCTAACTTGGTCAACATGATATAAATATAGTGATTCATACACCAGGGGTAATTGCATATAAAACTGAATATTATTTAATACAATGATATATAGCATGTCGCAATTAAATTCAATCATGTCAGGCAGTAAGCAAACAAGATATTGTGGTGTAACAAGTACTTAAAAAGAGTTTACTGATCTTAAGCAAGCCAGCATTCTCCTAAACCATCCTTAATTCATCACTCTCTCTCCTCAATCTTGATCTTGAAATATCTGTGCTTTTATTGCTTGACAAATCCAGAAGCTAGATCAACATACCATAACAATTGAGAACTTTGCAAATTAAAGTTCACAGTTTAATTGTCCAATGATTATATACAACTCAAATCCCACAATCTTGATTTGTTAAGGATCACTACAGATTTAAGAAACAAATTCAAATCATAATCACCCAATGAGATTTATTAATTCCTTGAATAGATCATTGTTTATTTCAACATATAAGATCTACAAGAATTTGTTCCTATTGACCTTCAATTGTTCGAACTCAAGGTTGTTGCCTCCTTCACCACCATTGCCTTAATCTGAGAAAAAACAAATCCTGAAAAATCATAAATGAAACACAATTTAAATTAAACTCAATTAATACCAATCAAAGGCTAGTTAAACTCTAGACCATAATCTTATTGAATATAATAATTTATAACTCATGAGATATTTTTTCCTTCATTAGTTTCCATCTTCTTTTTTTCTTGCAATTTTATTAAATATATTTTTCAGATACCCCATATTATCTAGCATTATTTCTATTTTGTGAAACTCCTTTTCCTTTTTTGAAACTTTGTTAACTTCTTTAACATAATTTTATAAACAAATTTACTGTCTTATTACAATTCTCTCTGCAGTCTAGAACTCAACAAACGTTGTATAAGCGTCGTTAAATAGTTTAAATATACATAAATTTATATTTTCCTTCATGATAAACTATGAACAATAGGATTAATCATTTTTTATACAGTTTTCAGTTATTTTTTCTTACTAGAATTGATATTTGATCTATGATATGTATGGCATCGTATAATGGATATGCTTAAATATTGTATGCCTGTGTCTCAAGATATTGGAGTTCCAAAATTTCTGCTATGTTTTGGTGTCACAGAATACTCGGCATAACTTTATTATTTATTCTTTCCTATTTGGCAGGAAAATTATAAGGGTGTCACTTTTCCACTCGCTGTCTGCATAGTGTTGTCAGGAATGTATGAGGATGACACTGATAATGCAGATGAAATTCTGTATACCGGTCAGGGTGGGCATGATCTTCTAGGAAGCAAGCAACAAATCAAAGATCAAAAGTTGGAACGTGGTAATTTGGCATTGAAGGTTTGTCTGAGTGCACTATTTGATGCTACTTTATGTAAACTATGAAGATATTCTGAATGAATTTTTCTAAGTAGTTCTCATAACATTTAAGTATGCCTTTCAACTATATTCTCAATTGGAGCTACGTACTTAAAAAAAAAATTGAGACACTTAATTCTTGATGTCAACACATTTATTTGTTTTTCATATGACATCTAGCTGATTTGCTTTAATTTCAAATTTGAGTAAAACTACCTTTTGAAAATCAAGTAGTGTTTAGTAGGACGTTTTAAAGGGTAATTTACTATTTTTTAAACTTGTATAGCCATATTGGTAAAAAAGAAGAGCAACCTAGTGCATGAAGTTCCTGCCAATGGAGTCTTATGGAAGGGTCGGACCACATTGTGTTTTTTATATGCAGCTTTACCCTGTATAGCCATATTGGTACTTAGGAAAAATTATTTATAGCTTATATTTATAGGCAAGGATCTTGCGATTTTAAGTATTTAATGTCACTCCCTGAGAGTATACGCCCGTCGATCGGACGATACCCTCTTGTGACAATTCAAGATACAAACTGATACAATGCCCATATAATAACTGACAAAATCAAACACAAATATATATATGTATATAAACAGCGGAAATATCACAACAATTCAAACTCAATATAGAAATATCAAGACATACCAAAACCAACATATTGTGTGTTGACACGACTTTAACTTAATAAGAAAATATAATCAACAATCAAAATAATCAACCACACAAATACCCAGACACAGCTTATACAACGTAATACAAAATATGGAACATCAAAGAATACAAGTATCAAAACTCTCGATGTGAGGTGGGACAGGCTGGCAGGACCTCCAAGCATCTTTATGCATTCTTCATCTAGTACCTGGTATCTGGGGCGAAAGAAAACCCTAGGG
>JBAMHZ010000065.1:4001600-4011924 GCA_037177395.1 Alpinia galanga
AGAGATTTTAACAAATAAGATGTTATCTGCTTAGCACTGAATGTATACATGCTTTGTCACAGAAGTAGCAAACTTGTCATACCATGCCTTAGAAGATTGCTTAAGACCAAATAATGACTTGTGAAGCTTATATACCTTGTTGTTATAGGTGTCAAGGCCGGAGGGATTTCCACATAAACTTCTTCTTCCAAGTCATTATTTAGAAAGGTATTTTTGACGTCTAGTTGGTATAGATGTTAGTCCTTGTTTGCAGCCAGAAAAAATAAAATTATAATAGTGTTGAGCTTGGCTATTGGAAATTGGAATAAAGATTTCTTGGCAATCGATGTCATAGGATTGTGAGAATCCCTTGGCTATAAAATGTATAGTCTTTCAACTGTACCATCAACTTTATGTTTGACTTTAAAAATTCATTTTCCCTTTAGTAGTTCACAAACAAACCATGTGTTATTCTTTTGTAGGACTTTTACTTCCTCATCAATAGTTTTTCTCTATTCAGGGTGTTTAAGAGCTTCATTAATGGTGATTGAAACTTGAATATCGTCAAAGGCGGCGACACACGCCCGATAATTCGAGGATAGTCATTTATAGGAAATAAAGTTGGCGATGGGATGGCATCGTGCAAAATCTAACTCTCTTTCTTAAAGCAATTAGAATGTCAAGGTTATTATCCATAAGTGAAGTAGATTCATGATTGAGTATCATACTTGAGCAAATGTCTGTGGGAGTTGGATCCAATTCTGACTCTTGAATTGATGTTGAATATGTCTTTCATATGGCGCATATAAGAAATTGCTTCACTATGAGAGGTGATGGAGGTGAAGGAATGGGATGTGACATAAGGGGATTAGATAGAGGATCAATGATGTCAGAGTCTTGATCCGAAACAATGTGATTAATGATGATATTCACTTAGATTCTCCTCATGAATATTAGAACAAGAGTCCTAGAGTAGTATGGTTATTGTTCAAAGAAAGTGACATCCTTGGTGTTGTAGGTTTTTATGGTGACAGATGAGTAGTATTTGTAGCCTTTTTGGAATAGTGAGTAGCTGAGGAAAATGCATTTAGTGAATTTTGGATCAAGTTTACTACGATTGTGTTAATTGATGTGAACAAATGATGTACAGCCAAATACTTTTGCAGGAATATTTTGAGAGATTACCTTGGTGTGGAGATATGATTTGAGGAGAAATTGATCCAGACTGAAAATTGAGAACTCAAGAGGGCATTCGATTGATAAAATAGATGGTTGTGGAGATGGCATCACCTTAAATTTTTTTTGATATATTGGAAGAGAACATGAGTGAGCGAGCTACCTTGAGAAAATATTTGTTCTTGTGTTTGACAATTCCATTTTGTTGAGGAGTGTCAACACACGAACTGAGATGGATGATGCCTTTTGAGGATAGAAAAACATTAAGATTCGAAGTAAAATATTCTTTGGCATTATCCATTTTGAGTGCCTGAATAAATGTCTGAAACTGAGTTTGAATCATAATATAGAACTGTTCAAATATATGATTCACTACAAATTTATTTTTCATTAAAAACAACCGAATCAAACGAGTATGATCATCAACAAATGAAACGAACCAATGATTTTCTGTAGGAATTTTAACACAGGACAATCCCTAAACATCACTATGTATAAGCGAAAATGGTTTAGATGGTTTGTAACTTGAGTCTAGAAAGGATACTTATGCATGTTTAGAGCCTCCAAACGTCACTATATATGAGCGAAAAGGGTTTAGATGGTTTGTCACTTAAGCTTGAAAAGGATACTCATGTATGTTTAGCAAGCTAACAAAACTCATATTGAAAAGAACTGACATTTTCATTAAGAAATAAGTTTGAAAACAATTTTGCAAAATAAGAAAAAGTTGGATGACCAAGACAATAGTGCTATAACATGATTTCGACATACTTATTGTTGGAAGAGATAGAGTGATAGTTAGCTAAATTTTCACAGTGAAGTAGAGTCTAGTGAGTAATGTAGAGTCTGAAGCACGATTCAGTGTTGCCAATCGCCTTCCTCATTTTTATTTTTTGAAATTTACATAATTTAGGAGAAAATTTAACAAGACACTTTAAATCATGAGTCAAATTCCCAATGGACAATAAATTAGGGTCCAATGTAAGAACATGAAGGACTATTTTCAAGTATATATTTGGCATTATCGCTACAGAACCAACACTGGCAATTTTTGCGACATATCCATTTGCAATACGAATAGTGAAATTATCTCAACATGGAACATAATTATGAAGGATGGATATGTTGCCTGTCACGTGATTCTATGTGCCCGAGTTAATAAGCCATTGTCTGAGAGACCTATTTATATTTAAGGTATTAGGGAACATACCTCCATTATGAGCTGA
Organism: Alpinia galanga; assembly: GCA_037177395.1. Classification (NCBI taxonomy): domain Eukaryota; kingdom Viridiplantae; phylum Streptophyta; class Magnoliopsida; order Zingiberales; family Zingiberaceae; genus Alpinia; species Alpinia galanga. Next base: position 4,003,982 of record JBAMHZ010000065.1, read on the forward strand.
GTAACTAGTGGGCTCTAGATGGGTTGAGACAGTGTGGGCCTTTTTTAACCTGAGTGGGCTAAAATTTCATATTGGACCTGATTTTCAATGAACCTGTGTTGGGAAAAGAACTCAGCTAGATTCTCAGCCTTCTTAGGTCTCTCGTTGCTTGGAAGGTCATGTAGCATCTTCATCAGCAAGTCAATATGTTCAGCACTAAAGGGGTTAGCTGCCGACGGCTAATTGTGGGTGACATGAGTTTGCGGGTGATGCTCCGACGCGGGCTTCCAGTCATGTGACTTTTTATAAATCACCCAACATTTATCTTCGTTTGCACCAAGGACGACCATGTTGGGGTTGGCTGTCTCCATTATTCTGTTGAGGCTAACAACTGTCGTCATTGAGTTGAGGTTAGAATCAATGAGTTGCAAGTGCAAAAGTTTCAACAACAATAGTCAGCTCGAGCATAATCTTCTGTCGACTTTAGCAAATGCCTCATGCATGCTCGATAGTGGCTTGACGCTGAGAATGCATGAACGTATGTTGTCCAGTGAAGGTTTAACCCAAACAGGAACTTGAAGGTCCTCCTCTACTCATTGATTTTCCGATGGAGTTCGACGTCGATTTTACAGGCCCATTGGTGAACATAAAAGATGTCGACTTACTACCAATGGCGAGAAAGGGTGTTGAAATATTGCATAACAGATAGCTCACCTTGTCTAAGGTCGTGAAGATTCAATTCAACCTCGAACAGTTCTGATGCATTGTTCGAATGTGAGTACGTTTCCTTCACAGCTTCTCATATATCCTTTATAGATTGGAGAAGAAAGTTTTCTCGGATTTCAATGCATATCGAATTTATCAGCCAAGACATCACAGTGTGATTCTCAGTATTCCAGAATTTATATTTTGGGTCTTCGAGTGAGGACACGACAGAAGCATCGATGAGGAAATCCTCTTTTCCTTTGTTATAGATATACATCCTTATAGATTGCGACTATTGAAGATAATTCTAACTATTGAGTTTGTAGCCAGTGATATATAAGCCTTTGACTTCGACGAGAATATTAGGGGTTAACATAGTTGGGTGAGAACAAGATTGTGATCGCCGAGAGTTTGTTGTACTTGAAGAAAGAGATGGCCGATGGCTTACTGCAGCGTAAATAGCCTTTGTGACAAAATAAATTCAATGACAAATTGCAGCTATGATACCATGAAGAAATCTGTTAAGAGATATGAGAGAGAGAACTAGTATTATATTTCTCAATTCTTGAATGATTATGTACATGAGGATAATTGCTGTTAATACGCATCTTCCCTACTTAATTATGGAATGAAATACAATCAAATAACATCTGCCCATGATATCTAATCACATAAATCTAAATCAAACTATCCATATTTACAATATATTCTACAATCAAAAATATCAGTTAATTCACTTACTATTAATTTGTAAAGAGACCTAAAGTGGACCCTTGGTTTTTAAACCAATGGTTATAAGAAAGTTATTGGCCACCCTTAGTAATTCTAACACTAGTAATAACATAATCATATCTTATCTTTTACTGCATCAATATACTCTGATCTTGAGTAAAAGTATATTGAAACCATATATGTCAATTTTTGTTCATCCTGAGTTGAAAAAATAACCTTGCAATGCTCTGACAGCTAACTTTTCACCTTCATGCAAAGGAGCAAAAGAACAGGAAAACAAGAAGAAAACAAAAACCTTACATCTTATTGCATTTAAGAATTTTTTTAAAAAAAATAACACAACTCAAAAGGGTAAGTTATAATCACTGGCCAACAGAATGTGTATGTAACTTAGCATCTGTTGAAATTTTTTTTTAGTTATTAGAAGTTGATATGCCAGTCTCCTCACCTAAAACATCCAAACGGAGGGGAAAAAAACAAAGAAAAAAAGACCCCCATCGATTTATCTACACTTAGATGATATGTATATGCCCCTGATTTCAAGACAAATAAACCTGTTAATGTTTTACTTCTATCTGCTGGTTGAAATAGCAATTAATTACCATAGTTTCACATGAATTAGCAAGCATAGCATTCATCATAACCTTCAAAATGTCAGTTGTCTCAGAAACTTTGGCGAGTGCAACAGAAGCCATCCAAGGAGAAGCGCATCTCAAGTGAGACCACTTTACTTTACATAATTACTAACTTTATCAGTCAATTTAAGTACTTTAACCTTAGAAAGGAACCGACCTCAAATGCAACCTTAGAAGCGATGATGACGGTTAAACAACAGTAAAAGATCAGGCAAGCGTTTGATAGACCACCTGTGTACTTAAAAGCTAGATCGGAAATGCATGCAACCACGGGCTCCGCGACCTCCATATTGACTTTCTTGGCTGTTGAAAGCGAACAAACGATCAAAAATCAAAGTGGAAAAGGCGACCAAGAGAGTGGAAAGGACAGGGAGCGAGATTAGGGCGGCGGGAACACGCACCCTCGGAGGTGGCTATGGAGATCACGGAGAGGCGGAACCGGTCTTTGAGAAGCTCCGCCCTCTCCTCGGCCTCGGGATCCTTACCCTTCAAACCGTCGAAATCATCACCGTCGCCCTCCTCGTCGCCGCCTACCATAATCGAAGAGAGACCGGAGCGGCGCTTACACTCCTTTCGGCGAGTCGGCCACCACTTATAGATCGAACAACCTAAATCGCCGTTATGGCTCAACTTATCGTCGAACAGATCTCGATCCCTTCACATTTCACATCAGAAGAGAGAGAATGGCCGAGAGGATATTTGAAGTGCGCTAAATTTAAGGTTTTTTTTTTTCTTTCTAAAAGGGACATTCGTGCAAATTGTGAACATCCATTCATTCAAATTTTATTGCCCATTTCTCTCATATATCATAAATGTGAACAAGTATTTCATCAGTTCTCACTGGTAAACATTCAACTTGATTCTCACTTCTAAACACTTATAAATGCCCCGGAAGAACAACAAAACAATAACTGAAACAAGGGAGGCAAAATTTGAAGCCATTTGGAACTACATTGTTTACTTTTCGAAGGTTGAAGTAACATCCCCGATGAGACAACCACACAACATTGCTAAACTACACATCAACTCAAACACCCAGCTTCATCCTCTACTTCCACATACTTCACGCTCCGAGGCTTTGAGCATTAAGTGAAGGTCTCAGGCAGGGGTCTTCCTTGCAGAAATGCTCTGAACAGCACAAGCGACCTCTCAGGCTGTGAGAAAGGAGCCTCGTGGGAAGCTCCTCTGATAGTAGCAAATGACAAGATGTCGCCATAAACTTGAGTCCATCCACCAACCTGTTGGCAATCTCAGCGTCAAATTATATGGTTTTTCAAACAAATCACTCGATTTGCTTTCAGAGTTCACCTGTTCTCCCTCAAACCAGACTCTATATGGAACTGTTGTTTTCATGCCTATCTCATCTGCCAATCTGTGCACCAGGGTTCGGGTCCCGGTCAATGGAATAACAGAATCCTGATCGCCACTGATAAGGAAATGTGGAGCGTCAGAATTGTTTGGTTATTCTAACCAAATGAAGCGTGCCTGATCGATGAGTTCAATGCTTAATTTACCTATAAACCAACACAGGAATCCCAGCCTTCACAATGGATCCTACTACATCAATTGTTGGTATTTCCAGGTCGAGCAGTTCATAGTCGAGAACGCTTGCGAAACATAAGAGAAAAGCAAGGGCAGTTCAATGGCCAATGTGGAAACCGAGAAAAGGACGATTATGGGGAAAAGTTGCTTACATTTTCAAAATATATATTTTTTTTGGGTCTTTTTCGAACGAGCATATACAAGTTTAGACAACAGTACCTGCTGCAAACAGTCCATTTAGTAACTCCTTTCAGGTGTGCATGAAGGGAATCTTGCACATCTTTGCGGTTGAGATATCTCACTGTTTCATCTTCCACGCAAACATCAACATGCTCCGTCACTTGCTGCATCACAGGGATAATGTGCTTCGGACAAATGAGAACATATGAAGGAAAGCATCATTTTGTTTTAGGTAACTGTTTATATGAAGAATTTAAGATCAAGTATATCACAAATCAATATTAAGAGAAGAAAGACAGTTGCATGGAATAGGTGATCCTGGACTTACATGAGGATTTAGAACAGTGGACTGAGATAAAACTGAAGATATACAAACATCAAGTGTAACGTCATATTTGTCGACAAATCTACTAGTTTCCCTTGTGACTTGGTTCATCACTCTTTGACAAACCGTGCTAAGAGATCCTCTGTAATACTCACCAACATAGCGTGAGTAGTTACAAGCAGAAGTGAATATTCTATATGTGGAATCTGATATCAAGCCATGGGACCAAAAGAACTCCGCTCTTGAATTGAAGTCAGTGGAGAACTCAAGAACTGGATTGCCCAACTGCAGTTCACAGCAAAATGTTAACATGAACATATTGAAATACCTTGAGTTTTATTCTTCAGAGTTCATTACTCACGGCAATTCCTTTTAGGTTGAAGATCTTGTCCTTGTTATTCAAATCAACCATGAGTTTAGCAAGCTGTGGAACATAATGGCCTGGCAACAGACGCCAACAGTCTGAGTTTTTTGAGATCGGCAAAGAACAACCTTGAATACTTCTAACTAGGAAATTAAAGTCTTTGCTATTTATTTTTTTTACCTGCATAGCTTTCTCCAGCTATGTATAAATCCTTACTCTTGTACTCTGGGTACCTTGTGAACCAGCGCTGAAGGAAAACCAAGTTGTCCCTGGCTTTACAGGTGAAAACAAACACAAAATCAGCCAAACCGTGGTTGCCAGTAATGCATACATTAAAAGACAAGTTTTGTTTCCTCTACTTTTGCAGATTGGATTCAAAGGTGACTTCTAGTCAAACGAAATGATTTCAGTAAAGACCAATCTGAAAGAAAGCAGGATAAAGAATCTACCTGTCATCTTATCATTCACACCCTCATAGAAGGAAGAATCTCTTGAGTAGGAGAAACCAACTCCTGCTGGGGTCTCCAGATACAGCATGTTGGCTTCTGCAAATATGTGGGAGGCGATCACTGATCTTCTTCTTTTAAGAAAACGGATCCAGCATAAGGGAAAAGTTCAAGGAATAATATCCATGGCGCTGCGGTTGATACCTTTATTCCAGCTGTACTCATTCCTCACCAGCACTTCACCTTTTGGTCGGAAAGGCCCATTCTCTGAGAATGCCCCGACCCCAACAGAGGAGCAACCGGGTCCTTTCAACCAAAACAATATAAGCTAGATCAGATAAAGCAACATAAAGCTTAAATTTCCTTTAATTTACATTCATGAAAGGCTAAAGCAAGTTCACAATCGATTGTTTTTCTTCATCCTGGAATGAAGCTTGGGAGCTAATTGGCGAATCACCTCCATTCAACCAGACAACCAGGGGCTTTGTGGACGGATCCACCTCTGCTTCAGCAAAGTAGTAAAAAAGAGCCCTCTGCCTCAGCTCATCCACTGTGATGTAGCCTGAGAACTGTTGAAAGCTAACCTGAGGCTGGCCAGGCAGCTTGACGATCTTGTCTTGAAGGGCGAAACCGGACTGCAAGTCCCTTGAGGAACACATTTGGAAAAGAGAGACCGAAGCCATCACAATGGCCTTCCATGTCCAGCTTAGAGACGGAGACTGCATGATGCTCGAGAGAGGAGAGCAATGGTGAGTGGAGTGGCTTCGTGCTCAACTTTGGGAGGCCTTATATACAACAAGAAGCTTCATGCGCTTTCAATTAACATTTGCTTTTCTTTAGCTACAGCAGTAAACTTATAGTAAAAACTGGGTCCAAGGCTTGTATTGCCTGGAACCATGACTTCTCGCGCCTTTTTGTGCTAATGGAAAAAACGAACGATGGCTTGGCTTGGCTTGGCTTGGCTTTTCCCAGCGAAGACTCGTGCAGAAGTTTTCCCCTCGTTGGAGAAGCTCCCAACCAGAGAACAAAACCTCTTCTATGGTGAAAAGAGAGAAGGAAAGAAAAAAGACAAAAACTCTGAGTTGCCCAAACAAAAGGTTTTCCTTCCCCAAGGTTTTATTTTTTTTCAATTGAGAGTCATCACTCATGAACAGCAATAATGAAACTACATGTATGCACTACTATCAGTGGAGCTTTTCTGCCACTAGTCGAGTCTGCTACCCCAAAGCAAGATTGAACAAGCAACCTCCTGATTGATGCTATTGCTGCTTCATGGATCAAGTACTCACGTGGATCTGACGTGTGTAGAATTTTTCTACAGTGGACATGGGCAATTACTTATATGTAAAAAACGTCCCGATCAAATTCCCTATACCAAAATTTGAACTTTTTTTTCTTCTCAATAATGAATTTCACTTTTCCCCAGGAGCACCTCAAAGCCACGTACATCTTCCTCATTTTTTCTAGTTTCCTTGTCAAAGCAGCTCTGTTAAAATGATAACATGACTTTGCACTCACTTGTCTTCTTTTTACACCTCGTATTAAAGAATAATAATTTAAAAATAATGAAAATTCCAAAACTTTAAATCTTGAAAACGTTAATGATAGCGCCATAACTCCATGGTCTGTACCATGCAGAACTGAGCCCGTCCATACCTTGTCAAATTTAATGCGCATGTACGTTTATATTTATTTTCACAGAGAAAGAGTATTCACCTTTCTTTCAAATTTTGCCGTATAGCCGCCATTCATTTCTGATTCCACGATGTTTCTTGCCGTTGATTTTTTTTTTGAAAATTTTATAGCTTTTTGAAATAATCTAAAAGAACATCTTGACCATTATTTTTCCTAAGCAAAGCTAAAGGAAATTTCGAATTATATTTCCAAACCAAAACAGCATATAAAACTGCCTTTATAGAATTCAATCACTACAAAAGATTAGTATGAAAGTTGCATTTACAATAATTTTATTCAGAGATAAAATGTTTGTCTTCCATCATCAGTGGGAAATTAGATAAGAATAGTTTACAGAGAAAATATTGATTCTTGTCCTGAAATCCTGCAAATTTTCAGACTTCTCTTTGTTTTTATTGTCGTTGCTCGTTGAATGTGTAGGTGGGGAATGGAATGCTCTAACCTCTTCTTCTTTGTAGTTTAGTGAATAAAGTAAAGATCTGAAGAACTTATTGTTTTTTTTTTCTTTTTCTTTCAACAACTTCAACTTTATGCAATTTTTTACTCTGTGTTAAATTGTTAACAAGCAAAAGTACTGCAGCTTTTGAATGTGTTTTCGTGAAAAGCTTCGCTGCGTTCTGGGCGTTGCCTCCCTCACTCCAACAAGCTACTAAAATCCAAGAGCTTGTGGCTAGATTGATACAATGAAACGGATTGAGCAGAGCAGGGGCATCTTGTGACTAAAAAAATTAAAATGGGATCGATTGATTAGAAAATATATTTATTAATTATAAGTTTGTTAATTTCTTTTGTACAAAAGTTAATTTGCTCGTCCTCCGTCCCTATCAATCAATTTCACAGTTAATACGAAGAAGATAAATTACAATGAATATTTTATGCCTAACAGGGAGAAGATAAATTATGATAGAAGGACAAACACCCCCAAAATATTTACAATTTCTAAGGATTAACTCTTGCTCTCTTATACAAGTTTATTAATTTTAATTAGACTAAAAGCGGTTTGGATGAAGTTTCCATCACATGAGACTACGAGAGAAGATCATGCAAATCTTATTATATTTTACAAAAAGTTATTTTTAAAATTGACTTTTAAATTATAAAATACAACAATAATTAAATTTTATCTCACTAAATAGGATTAACTATGAAATATTACAGTGGAACCTTACAAAGAGAATAACCTAGTATTAGCATAATAGTTTAGTAAATTTATTTATTAAATATTTATTTTAGTTTAATACTGACTAATAACTTAATAAAATTTTCCTCATTTTATTTGGAAATCAATCATGACCGAACGGATTCTAATTTCAATTAAACTAGAATACATATTAGTTTTT
>JBAMHZ010000065.1:4038351-4057507 GCA_037177395.1 Alpinia galanga
TTCATAAATATTAAAACTTGTTTGTAGCGAGTGTAGACTTGGCTAGCTTAGAAAGTTAATAATATGTTACCTATACAGAACTAATGGCGAAACTTTTCGGGAGGAACTGCTTGACCAGATCACTGTCGTCTGCTGCAATATGGAAGGAATATATTTGCCCAAAGAACACATGTACTTATTTTTTTAACTTAACACTTCGCATTCATTTGAAAGTTATGTTCCACTTTGGTACCTGTTTTTGCTCACCATCAATTAGGAAGACCACTTCAAATGTAATGGGGAATTACAAAATGAAAAAAACTGATGTCCCATTGCTGGTGCCTAACATGGCTTACTCTCCTCTTGCAAAGCTTTGATTTTTTCATGCAGCTTCTCAGACACTTTGGAAGGTTACACTTGATTCTAGTGATCCACATTGTCCAGGCGATTTGCCAAACAACATTAATCATTTAGCATTTTCCCACTTTCTTACCAGGAATAAAACTGTGGCTAAAAATATATTGTTGAATGCCGTGTGCATTTCTCTATGACAAATAGATAGTTTCTCATTAGATTTTTGTGGTTTTATTTGTGGATCTGGTTTTCAGAAGTTTTGCTTTCAATACCTATACTCTGTTCTAATGACTTTATGTAGATGGAGCCAACTGAGAAGCTTCTGGGGCTTGCCCATACACTTTTGTCAGCACACCTAGTTTTGTTTTGCCCAGCATTCTCTCTCTGATTGCTAATCACATCTCTGTATCTTTGCATAGGAATGACATAGTGGAAGCTCGGTTGCAAACATGCACCATTCTTTCCTTGTTTTATTGGTGCAATCTTGTGATTGTATCATTTTGTTTGTTGCTAGTTGGTATAGATTGGAGAGTTATGCTACTTGCATGTGATCATATGTGATTACCTAAGGCATGTGTCACAATTGAACCTTTTCTCCTCCAATAAAATATATATACTGATGCTGACCTTGTCCTCTGTCTTTGTTTGTTTATTGATTTGTCAAGTGTTTTTGGCACAATTTCTTTACACAAAATAGATTGTTGTTGCTATTTTTTTTTCGTTTTTTTCTTTTTTGTTTTTCAATGTTGAGATGTGTGCCAGTCTTGGGGCTTGCTAATTTTAATGCTTTATTAAAACTCAATTTGACTTTATATCATGCAGGGTTTTATGCCAATGTAGCTCCTGTAAGTCAAAGAAACAAAATCTGAATGAGTGGGAACGACATACAGGTTCAAGAAAAAAGTATTGGAAGGCTAGTGTCAAGGTCAAGAGTACAGGGCAACCACTGGGAAAATGGGTTCGTATTCTTATCTTCCAAAGATTTGTGGGTTTATATTGTTGTTTCTTTCTCTAACATGGTACTAGCAACTATATATACAAATATAATTAAAATATTTTTGAAAAGGCCTTTTGCTGTTTTTCACTTTAATGCTTTTGTGCATTCCCAAGTAAATTTTAGTGTTGAAAACCTCTACCAAAGTATCTACCTACAGACATGATCTCTATCAGTATATATGGCATACTGGAAATAGTTTAGCCTTTGCTGATTTTGGACACTCTACCTACATGATAGCAAGCTGGACATTTTTTCTTCTTATTTATTTATTTTTGTTTGCATTTTCAAATTGCTATTTCTTTGCACAATGGTAAAGTTATTGCCCTATGACCTGGAAGTCACGGGTTCTAGTCACGGAAATGACCTTTTGCAAAGCATAATGAGGTTGCATGTAATAGATATTTTATTGGGACCCCACATTGGCCGGAGTTTTGTGTACCATGCTATCTTTTTTATTTTCAAATTGCTATTTCTTATGTTTGCGTCTCCTCTTCACCCTTCTTTAGGTTCTTGTTATCCATCTTGTACATTTCAACTCTTTTGAAGTGAATGCTTATAGTATTAACAAAGTTGCAGAATAACTTGATTCTCCTTTGATGAGACCTACTGTTTGATCTGTAATCTATGCTATTCATCATCTTCAAATTATTTATATCCCAGCTATTTGGAATTGTCTATGGATCTTATCCATCCTTTGAACTAGAATGCAAAACTACTAATATTTAAATAAATTAAATTACATTTTAAAATTAAATTAACTAGATTTCTATGCTGTACAACTTGAGTGCTAATTAACTGAACTTGTATTCCCATAAAGTGACATATTAGCAATATTGGTTTTGTAAACTTCTGTTGGTGTAAAATACAGCTAGAAGGGTGCAGTCCATCTTTGGGCAACCAAGCTAAGCAACCATCGCTTGGTGATAGAAAAGAGAGGCTCCTTACTTTGCTTCAAGGTACACTAATTTTCTTATTGATCATTTTATTTGGCAATCTCTTTATGCTTTTTTCTTTTCTTTCTTGAACAGAACCATATGATCCAATACTTGCCAAGTGGACAACAGAAAGGTGTGCAATTTGCAGATGGATAGAAGATTGGGATTACAACAAAATCATTATATGCAACAGGTCATATAATCTGATCCTTATTCTCCTTTTTTGGGCTATCTAAATTCTTAAGAGAAAATCCAATCATTATGGTTCTTGTTACAAACATCTATGTATGGTAACTGGGATTCTTGCATATTGTATACCGAACTTGGCTTGGCTTATTCTGCAGATGTCAAATAGCTGTTCATCAGGAATGCTATGGAGCAGTAAATGTACAAAATTTCACCACCTGGGTTTGCAGAGCTTGTGAAACACCCCTTCATAAAAGGGAATGTTGCCTTTGCCCCATCAAAGGTACATGTGCATCTTGGAACTGTCATTTGCATGTATCATTCTTATTTTGCAATGCTAGGATTTGATAATTGAATTCGAGCTTAATCATATCACTGCTGCATTGGTGTTTATAGCTTTAAACTGTTGCAAATCATGAACACTAACTTCTCAAGAATTTCACAGGTGGTGCACTGAAGCCAACAAATATTGATTGGTTATGGGTTCATGTTACATGTGCATGGTTTCAGCCAAAAGTATCCTTTGCCAGTGGTGAAATGATGGAGCCTGCTATTGGAATATTAGATATACCAACTCTACTGTTTGGGAAGGTGAATTATAAATGATTTATCAGTTAGGTGATTTGTTATTAAATATAGCATCCATATGTCTTTGGCCACGAGGAACATTATAAATCCTGACCTGTTCATTTTTATCAGGTTTGTGTGATATGCAAGCAGAAACATGGTGCTTGCACACAGTGCTACACATGTTCCACTTATTATCATGCTATGTGTGCATCACGAGCAGGGTATAGGATGGAGGTAAGTGACTCTAAATTAGAAGGTCTATAATTTGAAATTTAAACTGTCTTGACTAATAAAATTAGAGGCCTATGTTTAAATTTGTTATGCTTCCTTGATAATCATGCAAAATACCAATTGTGACATTATATCATCTGGATTTACTTAGCAATCAGGTGCTTCATAGGCATTTATTTATTCTTTGCAGTAGTCTTTGTATTTTACTTCTTTGTCAAAGAATTTGTAAAAGCTTTGGTATCAGCACACTATTCAGCTTTTCTATCACAATGTCTATTTCACAAGCTGCACAGAATTTCTTTGTTCTGGGAATGGGCATGACAAATATGTACATTATGGTGAAAAGCTTTTATGGTTATTTATTATGGAAAACCTATTTTCCAGTTGTAGTCATCTTAGGTTGAAAATTGTAACCTTTTCTTTCTATCCTAAATAATTTGGAAAATTAGTATTGTGATTCCTATCTGAATGAATCTCCTTGTTATCTTTAATTGCTCCATTCTTGTCCTAAATTGGAGATGTGTGGTGCCTCACCTAATTACATTGTTACAACTGCAGTTGCATTGTTTGGAAAAGAATGGGAAACAAACTGTAAAGTTGGTCTCCTATTGTGCACATCACAGGTAACCTCAGTGGTCCTTATTGACAGAAACATTGTTTTCTGCAAATTTTTCATTGTGTTGATTGGGAAATTGGGATCATGTATTTGGTGTGCTGAGTGATTCAGGATATTTTCTCAAGAAGATTTTAAACTCAGTTTTCCCTTATTCAAAATGTTTCTCTCATCTTTGATGACTTACTCATTTGACTGGGTTGCTCAATTCATATATAATTTGGAAGCCGAATTAATTGATTTTGGCTTTTTTAGGTCTCCAAATCCAGATAATGTGCTAATTCTGCAGACTCCGACAGGGATTATCTCCACTAACAATTTGTTGAAGAACATGAAAAGGCAAAGTGGTTCTAGGCTAATTAGGATGGAAATGGCACATGAAAACATAACCTCCACTTCTCAGCCTTTTGAAAGGTCATCTGCTGCTAGATGCTCGATTTACAAGAAAACAGAAATTAAGGTAGATGATTGTTTTAGAAATTTGTGTCGTATGAGGTAGTGTCTCAATATGAATATTGTAGCATGTTCCTGAGATTTTCTAAATTTCTCAATTTTCGTTTATTAGGACCTTAGGTGAGAGAAAACTGTTTTTTTTTTAATTGCAATTTTGAAGTTCTTCTTCAATTTGTTCTCCTGATTGCATAACAATCTTTAGTTCTCCTACCATACCTAAATTTGTTACTTTCTTTTGTAGAATATACGAGACAGTGGAATTCCACATAAAGTTATGGGACCTTGTTATCATTCTTGGGACTCTATCGAAAGTTTAAATGCAGCTATGGTAATTATCTTTCTGAATTGTGTGTTTCATTATTCAAATTAAATTCCTTAACCCAAAGAAGTTTATTTTGTTGTATTCTTCTGCATCAGGATGATAAAACTCAGAAATCATTTTCTTCATTTAAAGAGCGCCTCCGCTATTTGCAGGTAATTTACTGTCTTCTTTCCCTCGTCTTATTTCTGTTTCTTCTGCATGCCCAACAATTTTCATTTCCTGTGTTTGCAGTCAACTGAACAGACTAGGGTCTGCTTTGGTAAATCCAGAATTCATGGATGGGGCCTCTTTGCTTGTAGGAGTCTTCAAGAAGGAGAAATGGTATTATTTTTTGCTATCTCCTTGTGTAATGGATTATTGTGACATCTCTTGTTAGTTAAATATACAATTTATTTTGCATGTTTGACTTTGATGGGATCATATGTAAACTGTAAAAGTTGTTGGCTCTTTGTTTTTCTTTAGTGTGCTTGCTAAAAAAAGCTAATTGTAAAGGATCCATTAATGATAAGGTTGAATTGTTCAGTTTCAATTTGGTTTAATTCCTATGGCTTCTTATATTCTGGTTATTTTTTCTCTCTGAAATAGCTTATTTTCTTATGTTATGCTATGTTTCAGTTTATGTTCCCCTCTTTATTATATTGAAACGAGTAACTTTTTGTGGCTTCTGAGATAATGATTTTGAGATATAATTGTTACTTGCATCTACATTGATGCAACCAATTATCAATATGCTATCTTAATATTGACATAGTTTTGAGCTTTCTATTAGGGGGAGTGAGTTTTGAGATTTTGGAAGCACCTTTGTTTCAACTTACCAAAAGTTTTTTTAAATATTCATTTTATAGATAGAAATAGTAATAAAAAAAATCATGGATAAAGATGTTAAACTGTAGAGAGAGAGAGAGAGATTTAATGATTAGGCAGAGATGATCTCTCAGACCAAGACCCAACGGAAAAAAAGAAGGGATTCCAAAAGATAAGTAATCTAATATGAGCAAAATGATCATCGATGAACGCAAAATGACTTTTCAAATGATGTGTCCCAAGTGAAAAATCTTGTTAAATTACATCATGTTCTAGGAGCTGTTAAAGTTAAGCTATTGGAGTCACTCAATTTGTTTGTTTATACAATGAAATTTCTATGCACTCTTTGATCCTTATGCGACATTTTTTTTCTTAGTCTATCTTCAGAAACTCACCAACATATCTTCAGGTCATCGAGTACCGAGGAGAGCAGGTCAGACGTAGTGTTGCAGATCTTCGAGAAGTGCGGTATAAAGCAGAGAAAAAAGACTGCTATGTAACTTCTACTATCCTTCCTTTTTGTCGTTCAATATGGCATAAAGTGAATATTGACTAGTAATATAGTACTGTATTTTTGTTATGTGCATACAACCTAAGGGAAATTTTATTTATAAGCTATGATATGCTGGTCAAATTGGCAGCAAATTTGTGGCATATTTGGACTTGGATGATTTGGAATTTGACATCTTCACGTAAGTGTACACATTTGCATGTTAGGGGAATTCCACCTGGCACATGTGCCATGGCAATTTGTTTAGATTGTGAACAGAGATATTAACTAATTTGCTCAAAGTTTGAGTAAGATTTATTGATTGAAAATAGAAGCTGCGAAGAAATTGAGTCATGATGCTACCAACACTGATCAACCAATACATAGAATCATAGATTTACCAACACTTACCTGCAAAGACCTAGTCTTTTAGTTGGCTGTCTCGACTGGCAGAATTGGTATTCGGAAATGAGAATTCAGAAAAGATTAAACTATCTATTATCCTTTTAGATCCTCTTAAGACATGTTAATAATTTGATATCTGATTAAGCATCCAAATGCCTCTATAGCGGCCATTGTGAAGTCCATATTCTTCCTTAACATGCCACCTTGGAAATCTTTCAATTGCATATATATTTACAAAGACAAAAAAAAAACTAGCGAATATGCCATTGTATTTTGACTGGCTGACTGATAGCTGAACATACACTTGCAAATAAATATAGGTTCATGTTTGAGTTAATAAAATAAAAATATCTTGGGCATGTGAAAGTATGTTATATAATGAGTTTATTAACCATGTGAAACAATATTTATCTATATGAAAATAAAGAATCTGTTTAGCTTGTATTTGTATATTCTTGATTACAAAGAAAGCCAAATTCATATTAAGATAATTGGTAATGAGATATGGAAAGAGTATTTTGATGAAATAGTCTGCTTTAGGTATATTAAATTTTAGGTTATATTTTACCTTATTATTATTCTTGATTAAGGATAAATAAATTATATTCAACCCAAACCGTACCTAGATTAATTCTATAAGTGCATAATCATAATTTGACCCATTATGGCCAAATCAGACCTAGATTAATCCTAAACACATCATTATCAGAATTTGACCTGTTGTCCTTGATTCCCTTTCTTAGGCTCAAAGTAGAGTTCCATAGGTGTTGGCATAGCTTGACATTTGAGGCTATATTTGTTCCAAGCCGATACCAAAATCAGTATCCAACTCAAATATTAAACCTTTATACATACTTTTGTTTTTCGCATATTTGTAATCTCCGAATTTGGGTGGTTTTGTGCAAATATTGGCCTTATTATTCAAGCGAAACATGGTTGGTATCAGGTGATGCAGACAAAACAAGGATTGTTGTTCTAACTTGGTTTCAGTTTCAGTCCATGAGCAGAAACATGTTTTGCCCACGTCTACTGACACACAACATGAGACCATGATATAAGGATGTGTATATCTGAGTGAAAACTTACTATTTGCAGTACTCAAGTTCCAGCTAGAAAGGATTAATGCATAAAACGGAAATTGTATATTTTATTCAGAATTTCGTTTTGGTTGATTTATTTATTCTTGGTTTGCAGCTATTCAAAATAAGTGAAGATGTTGTAGTTGATGCCACGGATAAAGGAAATATTGCTCGCCTAATAAACCACTCTGTAAGTCATTGTTATCTTTTCTATTCTAATGCTCTGGTAGATTAGTTTCCTTTGCTCTGAAAATTTTACTTGATGCAGTGCATGCCAAGCTGCTATGCTCGGATCATGAACGTTGGTGAGGATCAGAGCCGTGTTGTTCTTATAGCTAAGCGGAATGTTTCTGCAGGAGAGGAGCTAACGTACTTTCTTTCACTCATAATGTCAATCTTGGTTTCCTTTTTTAATCCACCAGTTTATTATTCTTCCACCCTCAAGTCATAGATCATTCAAATTGAGAAGTTACTTATTTTGCATAGTTGTGTGCCTTCATGATTTTAAAAATGTCTCTACTAACTTCTTATGTGGCTGCATAAGTGGATTTTGTAGGGAACTATATGATCAATCACACAAGTAATTTGCCTGGTAGTCAAAATAACTTTGTTTTCTTCATACTACCCTAGATTGAATCCAGTCAATGGAAATTCAACAAGTTCTAAATAATTTAACTATTAATATAATATATCTATCTATCTATATATCATTAACAAGTAGTGTTTCTCTAAGATGTGTGAGGATGACTACATAAATCTTGTGTATTTTGCTCCATGATTGTTACACACATACACAGACTATGTATTTTGCTTATTTGTATGCCTTATAATCATATGTCTGCATAAAGAACCATTACATGTCCCTTTTCCCCTCTCAATGTAACTTGAGTTTGCTTGCTTTTAAGTTTTAACCTAAGTAGTAGCTAATAAGGCCGACCACATTTTGGGATTACCAACCACTATTACTGACAACCATTTTAATGTCTCTTAGCTTGTAGTTGCATCATATTTTTTGCATTATGGCTCTAAATTGTCCAATAGATGGTCATTCTCAAGGAATATTATATTGCTTTAATGTTAACAAGGTATCAAAATACACATGAAGGTGGTACATGGTGAATCCATTTCGTAGTTAGGTATGATATATGAAAGCATACATTGTTAATATTTTTTAAAATTTTTTTAAGAAATATCTATGTTGATATCTAAAGTGTTTATCACCGTGAAGTAGCTAGTCAAGTTACCATTATAAATTATAAACTACTAAATAAGGTGACTTAGAGATTCTCAAAATTAATTTGAAAAATCAAATTAGATTTTTTTAACTGCATATTTCATATGTAATCACTATATGGTTCCCTCGAAAATCCCTTCAAGTAGTTGCTTATGCAACTCGGGTGGGTGTTTTCTAAAACCATTGATTGTTAAAGCCTTGAGAACAGGAAACTCAAGCTGTGCTATCTAGTTACTCTTTTTGTACTCGTTCCAAATCACAAAATATCTTCGTTTATAGTCCTTTAAGGAGAAATGAAGTTGATGACACTTTGTATTTTGCTTCACAGGTATGATTATTTGTTTGATCCTGATGAAGCTGAGGAATGTAAAGTTCCCTGCCTCTGCAACGAGCCAAACTGTAGGGGATTTATGAACTAGCTAATCTCATTCATCAGCAACCGAGGCTGCATGAAGAACTGCAATGAGCGATATTGGAATACCGGAATGGAGAAACCGAAGCATTAGAGATCTAACTTCATGGCCCTAACATTGAAGCCCTCGAGTGAAGGGTGTCTTGAGGCATCGAAATGGTGGTTCCCAAACACTTCGGTTTGCTAACAGCAACCGTGCAATCCAAATTACTTGCAGGAGAATGGAGAGGAGCTCAAAAGCATCTGCAAATGAGTTGTCTCTAGTCCAAGATCCCATTTTTTTCCTTATAAAAGAAGATTTTTATTTTTTTTATTTTTCCACGAAGGAAAGTAGTTTTTTTTCCTGTTTCTTAAAATCTTGATGTGTTCGAATGGAATTTATTTTTTTAATATACACGAAAATGCAGATAAATTTGTTGTTTTTGTATGTTATGCCAAGTAATCTTGTTGTTTTTAATATACACGCAAACACGGTTAAAATCGAGAATTTATTAAAATTGAATTAATTAAATTTTTTTCATCAATCGGAAACAAATTGAATTGATAAAATTAAAAAAAAAACTAAGATTTTTAATACAAAGAACTCTAAAATTTATGATCGAAATCAAAATGATTTGATTGAAATGATAATTTTTTTTTAAAAAAAAACTGAATAATCAAAATAATTAATATTTTTTATAGAAAAAACTGAAATTCAAATTAATTTGTACAGTTAAATTAAAATTTTACTAATTAATTTAAATATATTATATTATTATTATTTGTGTCGTTACTTAGGTCCAATATAAAAAGTGGATGATTTTATTAAAATGTTTAAACGTTTAAGATAATAAGTTTTTGGCTATTGTGTGCACTGTATGACCGAATTTCTATGAACGATTACTTGAGAGTCGTATCTAAAATTTTCATGGTCTAAATTGAATTTTTTAAAAATATATTAATGGATTAATTTTTAAATCCCTCTTACTAATTTTTAAACCCTTTTGAAAGTGATTTAAATCTCTTAAAAAATAAACCCGACCAAGGCAAGCACCTCTTTGACTTCACATCAAGTGAGTATTAAATTTGGCTTAATGTGTGATTCAATAATGAAAAAAAATCGAGAAGATTGTATCGTCCAACATAAGGTGGACTTGCCGGAAAACACCGTATGTTGCATGATTACTATCCCTATTGTGTACAAAGACAAGAGGAGGTCGAGCATACATGACATCACTACCGTGAACTTGCCGGATAACACTAGGCCTCCCTCACCATCGCCTCAACCATCTACTATCGCCGCACCGACTTTGTCGAGCCGATTCTCAACCGTTGTCGATTCAGATCAGCTCGGTGAAGTAGCAAGTTGTCCATCAGGCAATCCATTTGTGCAGAATCAGTTCAGAGTAGCTCCATATGGCATGTAAACACAACCTCAAAGATCAAAGATGAGACATTGTTGAGGATGATATCCTCTAACTAGATGCCTAGCATTGAATGAATTCTGAACGACTGATGCTACCGAAGGCGATGAGAATGATGCACATCTAACTTGGACATCTTGTTTCATCACAGAAGACTATACTTCTATATCAAGCAACACTATCTTGGTGAATTGTTGGACCTGCACATGAGATTATGGCTACTATGGATAGATAAACATTGATGAAGCCTCCAGTTTGGAGGTTTCTTTGTGTGCCATGAACACATTTTGTTTATTTGCTCATGGAAGATCCTGAGACAAGTCAATTTCTAGTGAAATCATGTTAGAGTCAAGCCGTTGACCAGCTTCTTATCTTTGGATTTTCTTCTTTATGTATCATCATCCCTCAGTTCATTGGTGGAAGAGTGCACTCATTTTTCAGAATTTTTTTTACTGAAAAATGATGTTCATCAGATCTCTTACTGAAAAAGGTCAGCATTATTGTAGTTGAGAATTGAGATGATCATTCAATGACAAATGTTGTTGATTCTTCGTTCATTTTCACATATTTCATTAAATCTTGTCAAGAGGAATTCTAGCTTAATAATAAAATTGTTATCATTTGACCTAAAAATCATGAGAATAATCTCTTGTAAAACAAGAGGAGACAACAAGTCAAAAGATTCACCCTTTTTATTTTTAACTATAGAGTGATCTAAAAATCCTCAAAGACAAAAAAAAAACATTTAAAACAGGTCAATGTAGACTACAAAATTAATTTAGATTTAATTGATAAAACTTAAGTGGTTAGTTAAGTTCATCTAGGGCTTAATTAAGTTTACTAAGCCGCATGAATCACTTGTTATCAAATCTGCTTCAATTGTAATTTTAGCTTTAGCATCTTTGATTAGCACATTAAGTGCTTCCTTTATCTTTTTAACTTTAGTCTTTGTAATTGAGTCTTTGTTGATATGTAATGGGTCATTATGGATGTCTAGAGAGGGATGCTCCTTTTCTTCTATGGCCCTAACTTGATCCCCATCATTAACTTGTTGGGCCACACCTTGTCCTCCATTGTTGACTCCATCACAAACAACCTTCTTATAAATGGAGGATAGCAACCAAGGTGCTTAAAAGCTACAATTAAAACTTAGCTATGTGACTCCGTGATGACAACCTACATTGGGGAAGTGAAGAGGAAGGTCGTCATAGGCTTCTTTTCATTGAGGTAAAGGCACATAGTGAAAGGACTACTATTAAAAAGGGTGACCAGGAGGAGGCCATGCTTGCTTAGCTCACACGAGAAGAGAAAAGAGACATGTCTGATAACAATAACGATAACAAAGTAGAATGGATTCATTTGCAAAGATGCAAAAATAGAACTACTCTTAACAAAAGGCAAACATATACATGTTTGTGATATCAACTATGTTTGTGATATCAACTAGAGATATAAGAATAGCAAATAGTGCCTAAAATTCTACTAAAATCAAGTTTAGTCTTAATGGAGTAGATGCATCGTGCACACAAGAATGTCAAGTCATAGAAATAATAAAATGAGATGTGATTTGGTAAAGCCAATTTGTTTCTAAAATATTGAAGGAAAAAAAAGGCATTCAAAAATCTAAGTCTTTTGACGATATGATCTTTTAGTCATATGATAAATGCAGTATAAGATAGAGGAAAGATAAATCAATTATTTAACTCTTAACCCACATGGATTGATTAATAAATTTCCAAAGGAGAATATGATGCAAAGAGGTCATCAAATTCATGCCCTTTGCTCGATAAGGTCAACAAAACCTATGGGAACTTAAGGAACATAGAATAAAAATACAAGAGAAAGAAAAAAAAACTAAAATGAAATAAAGAATAAAGCAAAAAAAAAGCTATTCAAAATAAATAGAAGATAGAGTGCTATTTGTGAACGAATGAACAAATTCAAACACCAAATTCAAAGGATCTTTCTAATTCTCAAGGAATAAGGGGCCAATGGAATGATCACGAAAGATTTCATGTTGTAATCAGTCAAATTATAACATAAGTTTCTAGTTTTTAGGACTATTACATTTCCTTAGGAAAAGGCCATTTACAGTCAAGAAGGAAAGCAAGGCACGAGCCAAATAAAAATCAAAAAGCAATTGTTTCACAACTCCATTAGTAAGAATTTAAATTTAAATATCTTTAGTAAAAACATTCATTTTAAGAGGAGGATTATGCCAAACAAACTCCAACTTTAAGTTTTTCTCTGAGTTGCAATCTGTTTCATTTTAATTCTCTTAGCCAGAAGTCAAGATTTGTCACGGAGCAATCTTAGCCTCTTTTGATAGGGTTCAGATGGAGTTGCAGTGGAAAGGTCTTCCGTGTGACTTTCTACCCATTTTTATGCTTAAAAATTAAAGGGTTTATGGAAGGGAAGCCATAAAGAAGCTTGACCTTAGTCAGCAAACATTACTATACTGTTTTACATATCACACAAATCCGAATAGCAATTTTGAACTAGTTTTTGTCAGACCACTTTAGGCATGCCCAAGAAAAGTTTTCTTCCTGATAGTGATGATAGACACCTAGAAGAACTAAAATGAGAAGAATCCTGGGGAAGATTAGTTCATGTAAAATCCAACAGGAAAGGGTATAAAGAATATGCCTAAGATTTAAAAAAAATAGAAGTATGAGCAATTCTAAATATTGAAGACATTTTGTTATGGAATGAACACTAAGGATTTTGTTTATTTCGAGCTAATCTTTATAAATTAGAACTACATAAAATAATGAAGAGTCAATAATCACATAAAAATTTGAAATTTACGAATCTAGTATATTTTCAAAAGAACTCAACTTACTAATTATGCAACAATGCAGCTAAAACGCCAATTTTGAAATGTCTATGCAATCAGAGTAATGTGATTATATGCTCAAATATCCAATGTTTTTGTGCTCTCAAAATGACTTTCAAATCGACAATAGGAACAAGACAGGAGTTACCTAGATAAGCCGGCAAGAACATGAGGAAAAGTGTCTAGCCATATGCTAGAACCTTCATTTCTGTTCCTTGCGCCCACTTCCATCATCATTACTGCTTTTAGTTCCTTCGTTAGAAGCCCCTTGGTCCGGAACAGCATCGGTGACGAGTGCCAAAGGCCGGTGCACAATTACCTCGTCAACTAACCCGAATTCCTTGGCTTCATCAGGGGACATGAACATGTCACGTTCCATGCACTGTTCGATTCGCTGGATAGGCTGCCCCGTGTGGCGAGAGTAGATCTCGTTGAGGCGCTCACGGACTTTGAGAATCTCTTTGGCATGGATGGCAATGTCACTGGCCTGGCCGGAGGCTCCACCAGATGGCTGGTGGATCATGACAAGGGAATGGGGGAGAGCGCGACGCTCGCCAGGGGTGCCAGCCGCAAGGAGTAGCGATCCCATGGAGGCAGCTTGGCCGAGGCAGAGGGTGGAGACCGGGGAGCGGATGTACTGCATAGTGTCATAGATCGCGAGGCCGGCAGTGACGGCACCCCCGGGGGAGTTAATGTAGAGATGTACCGGCTTGGAGGGGTTTTCGGACTCGAGGAAAAGAAGCTGAGCGACGACGACAGAGGCCGTGTCGTCGGAGATAGGACCATTGATGCAGACAATACGCTCCTTGAGGAGGCGGGAGAAGATATCGTAGGCGCGCTCGCCTCTGGAGGTGTGCTCGATTACCATGGGGATGAGGCCGTAGTAGCGGCAACCAGCATCGGCGCGCCGTGCGTACGGGAGAATGGACCCGGAGAGGGCCAGGCGGCGCCACAACATAGCGCAGTTCAGATTAGGGTTTATGCCTATTGGGAAGAAGTCCCGAACTCCCGATACTTGCCCTTTTATTTGGAACAGCTAGGGCTTTTATTTTTTTACATTTTATTATTATTTATTAATTACAACAACAAAAAATAACTTCTTTAATATTTTGACAAAAAGATTAAAATTTATTATGAAATCTTAAAAATATTATGTCAGATTTATACCATAATAATAATTATTATTATTATTATTTGTCGTTATTTAAATCCAATATAAAAGGCAATGATTTTATTAAAATGTTTTAAATATTTGGGATAATAAGTTTTGGCTATTGTGTGCACTTCAGAAATATTATTATGTATAATTACCCATGCACATTTTTATTATTCATCTCATTTAATTTTTCTGAGTTTAAATATAAACGATTGAACAGTAAATAATAAAAATACATATAAATATTTATAGATGAATTATAATTTGCTTTTATGTGAGATTCAATAATGAAAAAATGTAGAAGATTGTATCAATTTAATCTCCCACAAAAAGTACCAACTAGCAAAGTTAATTTTCGCCTCCAAAGACACAGTGCAGTGGCAAAGATGATGGGACATCTTACAAGAGAACATAATTTGATCCTCTGCTGGAGCGTAGTTTAGCGATAAATTTTTAAAAAATTTATGGAGACGGTCCTCTGTACAGGAGTTTATTTGACAGATAGAATACGACTTCTACGTTGGACAACCTTTTAAGAATGACACGACTACAGAGTCTGGATTGACTCACTAAAAAAAAGTTACAAGTACTTCCTTAATTTACTCAGATAGTTGATGGAGATCCGTTGGAGCTCTGACTTCTTCCGACTCAACTGTTGAAAGAACATTTTCGAAGGACCGTGAGACAGAACGAATCATCCTTGGGAATTAGTCGAGCCTTCAACCAAAAAAACAAAAAAAAATAAGGTTAATTTTTAAAATTTTAATCTAACTTTTGAGACATTTATAAATAAAAAAAACTTCAAATTTTGACATCATTCACTTGGAATAATATGTACTAATGCACAGCTTATTATAGAAGATGATAATCAAAGATGTGAATTGGATAAGAGTGAAAAATCCTAAACATAAAATTAGCAATTCGATCAGAAATTACTTTTTGACCATATTTCCATCTAACTTAAATTGAGCAGAAAGAATATTTTCATTCTTCCTCGGATCTCTGTTCTCTTAAGCGGCGCTCTTCTATGCTTCCACAAGCCCAACGGCAAGCTCATAGCAGCAGCCTGTGAGCTCAAGGTGACCATTATTGTGAGAATTCATCACGAAGCTTGAGCAAAAAACATAATGAATGAACATGCAACAAGCACACCACTCCATACGTAATTGTCAATCCGTGGCACTAATAGGAAACGACATCGTTAGAAATCAATTCGCATCAAAACTCATTAGTCTAGTTCGATAAGGTTAGCAGTATTCAGGTCAAGCTGCTGAATGACTGACTAAAGTTAACATTAACAAACCATCCACAACATTAATGGATGTCCTAAATATTCAACTGAAGATCGATGCAGTTCAGCAGCTGTTCTTCGGCGTTAAGCTTTATGAGTTTGTTATGTTTGAGAGAGCGGAGTCTGGTGCTTGTATTATTTACCATCAAGGACCAGGGCGAAGTCAAAAAGAAAAGCTCATACTTGCTCTAAGGTTTCTCTTCGTCGGATTGGTGAGGGCATGATCCATTAACAACATCGGCAAAGTATTCTTCCACTGAAACACAAGTATCAAAGGAGGATCATTTATCATCAAAGTATTAAGAACTAGAAAACACAAATGAAGATCAAATCGAATGCAAGGAAGAAAAGAGAAGAGGCTTCAAGGTTACCTATGCCATCCTGTTCTGGGGAGCCCAGTATGATGTCAGAATCTGATGGCAAGAAAGGGGAACCATCATAGTCTCCCAAAACTCCAAGATCTTTGATCAAACAAGCAAAAAAAAAAAAAAAGTGTCAATGGATATTTTGCTTTAGAAAGAGCATCACTGATGGAGAAGAAATTGTGATGTAGTGGAAGATCAATCTCACATAAAAGCTCACAAGGCTGAAAAATCCTATTAAATCCAAGAATGAATAAACCCCTTTTATAAACCAAGTATAAAGTCCAATTCTTTTACGAGAAGAAAATTTTAAAACCTAAATATTTTAAAAGAAGCCCTAAATTTTATTCCTAATTTTAAACCACATCAAATAGGTATTCAATAAGCACTATTGAGTTGTATGTTTCAAAGTAATAAACATTGGAATCCAGTGAATTTTGAAGGGGAAAGAATAGTGTTAAGTGTATTCCAATGATTATATTTATGCTTTTTATTTTCCTTTTGCAAGAATCTACTATGTGCTAGGTTCAGGATCATATATAACTGAAATTTTCAAAAGAAATTATCACACATTGAAAGTATAAATGCAATATTACCTCCTAAATTTGAGAAGTCTGCTGTCAAATCAGACAGACTGAAATTCCAGAGCTGTTCCAATGATCTAGTTGGATCTCTTGAGTGTCCCACCCCATCTGATCTTAGTTGCAGCTCTCCTGTGTGAGCTGCATCAGCTGGGAAGGTGGATTCTAGTGTTGACACATCCATACCTAACCCAGACATCTCCAGAGTGAAAGGAAAATGATTACTTGACGCTGCTGATGCAGGGCTCATAGCCATCTCCGACGTGGAAGAAATGGCACCACATGGAGGGGTTGCATGAACCACTTCAGATGTACCACTGCGAATCAGAATTTCAATAAGTAAAAGTGGTTTTTATCAAACAAGGAATAAGGAAAAAGGTAAAGGATGAATATGTCATAATGTTATGATTAACTTCAAGCACACCCTCCAGTCCAGACACCAGGTATTTCTTTACTACGTATAAAACACGGATAGTGATAATAAACGAATGTTGCCTTTTCACAAAAAAAAATATTTTTTTTTAAAAAAAAGGCAAGGTGTAATCTGTAATCCAGATCTTCCCGTGAGAAGGGAGCTGAAGTTTAAAGTTTCTTCTTTTATTTTTTTATGAACAAGTACAATATGATAGTAGTGACCATCAAGTGCTAAGCCATACACCTCCAAAGAAACCGAATTGAATAGTAGAAATAACAACAACAAAGTCTCTATCCCACTAAATGGAGTGGGCTATATGGATCCTCCTACCGCATTGAGCTAAATCCCCGATTATATCATCATCTAGATTTTATCTTGTTTTATCGTTGCTAACCAAATCTTCTTTAGTGTTCCCCTTTCTCATTTGTAATAATTTCACGTCGCCTAATTGGAGCATTTATCCGTCGTCTAAGTACAAGTTCGTACCATTTTAAACATCTCCCAAAGTTTTTCTTCAATAGGTGTAATTCCAACTTTTGTTCTTATGTTCTCATTTCTTATTTTATCCATCTTCGTATGTCTACACATTCACTTTAACATCCTCATCTCTACAATCCTTTGTTCGTATGTCTACACATTCACTTTAACATCCTCATCTCTACAATCCTCATCTTTTACTCATATGCTCAAGTTATAACCCAGCATTCAACTTCATATAACATAGTAGGTCTATCTACCATTTTGTAGAACTTCTCTTTATGTTTTAAAGATACTTTATGATTACAAAGAATTCCCAATACTCTCCTTGTTATATACTAAAAAAATAAGATACAAATAATTTAATTAGTTGTGATAGGGATTAAAAAAAACAAAACAAAATAAATTAAAATATATTTATTTTTGAAACTATTTGGATAAAGGGATAGTTGGATAAGGCTTTTAACCAAGTCTAATTATCTTATCCCAACTGTAGCTAGGAGTTGATTGAATCAATCAACCTAAATTTTAAATCCCATTAAGATTCATCTTCGTGTTTGCGTGATCACGTGTGCCACCACACTGCTCATCTTCTCCTCCACTCCACTGCCTCCTCTTGCGTGACTTCCCCCAACCGCGAGCGCATATTGCCGTCCCACCGACTTCTCATTGTCTCATCCCCCCCCCCCTCGCCCCGCGGCACACCCTCCTCGCCACCGCCGTGACTTCCACACCTCTACCCCTTCTCCTTGCCTGTAATGATGGCCAATTTCACAAATGTCAATGACTACCACAGCTTCACTATGGATCCGGATCTGCCACCTGCATCTTCGCTTGGTGTTATTCCCCTTCGTCACCCTTGCTGCCCTGCGTCGCCTCTGCATTACCTATCCATTTTGTTGCCTTTATTGGTCCAACCTCCAAGATGACGCCGTAAAGTTGTTCGATGAAATGGCAAGGGATGGCCACACTGTGGAGTGCTCCATCATGGAGTTTCTAGCTAATTCATGTATCATGGCATAACGGTTTTAGGATCTCAGATGCCTCAAGTGCTAATCCATTTACCAAATAATATTATGGCAATAACCAGTTACACATCTAGAACAAAATAGAAATCAGTAGATATAGGAGAAAAACGCTCAACAATCTTTGAAATTATACCGAACTAGTCAATCTTCCCCATCTTTTACATGTAGTTCTTGACCAAAAATCCTATGTTGTGTTCATTTCAATGTCTTTCAAAATGCTTTTCTTTTTTCTTCCTTCTTTGTGACACGGGTGACTTTTTCAAGAATTTCTAGTGACTTCATTTTTTACATCATATGCTGATCTTATTCTATGCTAGTTCTCTTCTTTGGAATCAAAATGGAAGTTAGAATCATACTTATAAGAATCAACATAGCATCAGAATTGGGATTGAATAGTTAATTTAAGTATTGGTTCTAGTGAGTCGATAGGATCAATGAAATTATAATTGATACAAAAATTAAATAGAAAAAGAAAAGATATAATAAAATTATTCCACATATAAGATTGCAATAGATATTCTAAAATCTTAAAAAATAGTTTAT
>JBAMHZ010000065.1:4057607-4068377 GCA_037177395.1 Alpinia galanga
GATTTTATCTTGTTTTATCGTTGCTAACCAAATCTCCTAGAATTAAATAGTAGAAAGAAAGGCAAATTAGCTACAATGTTCAACTTCTTACTTGGTCCCATAATTGATCCGAATGGGATGGAAACTGCCCGGAGCAGGAATTCCATTGACTACATGACAGCTGGAGAGCCCACAAGCCATTGGGTCAATGTGAGATTGACCAGTAACGGGCAATGGCTGTTGAGGAAGAATAGGGTAACCCATAGGTAAATTGACTGCACTGAAAATGAGTGTTAATTAAGCTTTATGCCCTCCAGAAGCAAATTTGGTTAGAGAGAAATAGAGAGCATACGTTATGCATAGCATACGTAATTTCAGAGGAATCAGTCAAAACGATTACCAGGCATAGGGTGAATCCCATTTTGAATCGGAGCCAATGGGACCTTAGGCTGAACAGGATACTTCATCAGAAGATACTGGTGCTCAAGCAAGTAATTGAACAAGATGATTTGCTTCTTCAGCTTTAGTCTTATATAATAAGCTCTAAAAAACTCTGTATTTTCTTCTTCTAATTTCTGCCATACTAGGAAAAACACAACAATTAAGACAAAACAAGAAAAAATAAAAGAGAATTTGCAATGCTTGGCAATAGTTTATATGTATTTTATTTCCACAGCCAAGTATGCATGACATGGTTATTGAATTCATGTTGCAAATGAAATATAGTAAGGCAAAGCCATTGCTAGTACTGCACAAATGAGCATGACAAGATATGCTTTTGACATCCACAATCCTCTGATTCATAGTGCATCAGATTTCAAAATCACACAAGCAGGAAGTAGATTGCACGTGCTGTGAGTGTTTATTACAGTGTTTAAGGATGCAAATATAAAATGCCTACCCAATGTTGTAAAACCAGGTTCTATCCTAGCACGAGTAGACAATGTCCGAACCACCTCGCTTCTATTCATGTACAATTGCAGACATCGTTCTATCAAGTTTTGCACCTGCAACATATAGTGGAGATAGGAACTAACCAAGAAGAGACAGACAATATTCATGCTATCTTTACAAAATGTTCTTGATTGATAAAGTTGAATGAAACCAGCAATGGGAAGCCTCACCAGTTCTATGTCTTCTCGAGAAACCTTTCTGCTATTACTGCTTGCATTGGATGCTGAACCAGGATCTGCTTTAGGAGCTTCAACATGCATAACAATTTGATTGTCACCGTGTAAATCATGTGAAGTTTCTGATGATTGTTGTACTTCTGCACACTGAGGATCCTGTCAAGACACTTCGTTGAAAAATTTCTAAAGATAAAGTAAAGATAAAAGGACAATGTGTTGCAGCTTTCCATTGTAAAATGAGATCATGTGCATAGCCAGTTTGTTCCATTTCACAAAAGGAGTTTCAAACTCAAAACAATGCTTGCTGAAAAAGGTAGAAAAGTGAGTAATATTGTTGTAAGTCTTAGCAATGCGGAAAACTTAGATTTTCTGTTTTATGTCGCCTACAAATTTGTAGGTAAGAAAATTGTTCCATTGGGTGTTCTTTTATTTTTCTTTTATCTCCCTCCTGTTCTTTTGTAATCATGAGAATTCCACGTCCAACAAATACAACATGTAATTGACTAAGTCTATTTTGTAAAGATAATGATCATTGTTTAATGGACAGCTGCATTGGGATCATGGCATTCATATAAGAAGATGATTAAAAGGAAACACAGGCACTTTAATTGTCAAACTGTGAGATTTTATCTAGATCAGAATTTAGTTTTCACCTGTGAGGTTTTCATTTCAGCTCAGCCTCAGCATGTCAATCTAACTAAGCTCATCTGACTTGAGGGAGCAGGAACAATGTTTGCTATGTCCATCATCTTTTAGATTTTCATGATTTACTCATGCTCCATAGCTGTTGTGGTCGACTCCTGCAGTGTAATATATTATTACTGCTTACAAGCATTAAACAGGTTAAAAGAGAGATATTGTCAAGCACTTCGCTTAACCAAAATTCCTTTTGGCATCATGTTCATGCATAATAAGATTGTAAAAACACCACAAATGGGAGCATAGAATTTTACACCAAAGAATCTGAAGGCAATCCTAACCGGAGGGAAGTGAAAATCTCACTGATCACGGCACAAGTCTTTTTCTTTCTAGCTGTGGTTTGAACATAATGAACGGTAGCATAAATTTCATTAGATTGGTTGTCTGACTTACATGATTACTGTGACTTAAATTCCAAAAATTGCATTATTTAACTAAGAAAATTGTTAATGAATGCAGGAATTTTGGCCACTATGATTAAGGGTATGCTAAAGCAATTGAAGACATCTATAGAATAGCTAAAGCGAAAACACGAGATTTTACCCAAATAAGATGCATTAAAAATAAATCTAAAAGGGTACTAATAAAGGATGAGGAAATAAATGAGTGATGAAAGAAATATTTTCATCAACTTTTTAATGAAAATTTAAGTGACCAACTTAGTTTAGGAAATTTATATAGGTCAGAGGAGCATAAAATTTCAAATTTCAAAAGTAGAACTGACATTAAATGAGATGAAAAAAATGTAAAAGAAGTAGGATCTAATAATATTCTAATAGAGGTATGGAAGTATTTAGGAAGTAAGGTATTGAATGACTTACGAAGTTATTTAATATGATATTAAAAACAAGAAATAAGTTTGATCATTGGAAGATACATAGTTTAGTCCCTCTGTATAAAAATAAATGAGATATACAAGATTGCATGAATTACAAGGGCATTAAGATAATGAGCCATGCTATAAAACTTTGAAAAAAAAAGTGATAGAAAAAAGATTAAAGAATAAACCCAAGGTGACTGAAAATTAATTTGCATTCGTGCATGAAAAATCAACGATAGAAACTATACATCTTCTGTATGATTGAAAAGTATTAGGAAAAGAAGCAAAACTTACACGTGATATTATTAACCTAGAAAAAGTTTATTACAATTATGTGAAAAATTCTAGAAAAGAAATATGTTAGCAAAGCGTATATTGAAATAATTAAATATATATATAAGGATCTAATTATAATAGTGAAATCTCCATGCACATTAATCAAAGTCTTTCTTATAAAAATAGGATTACATCGAGGATAAACTCCAAGTTCATATTTTTTTTATATTAGTTATGGATGAACTCAATGGACATATCTAAGACACATTACCACGGTGCATGTTGTTTGCAAATAACATTGTTTTGGTCTATAAGATGCGAAGAAGTAAATGATAAGCTCAAATCTTGACTAGAAACACCAGAAGTTAAAAGTTTTAGGTAAAGACAAAGTACATGAGATTTAAATTTAATAGTATTAGACATAACAAGACAATTATTAAGATAAGAGATGACGAGCTACTGTAATTGAAAGTTTTAAGTATCTAGGATCGTTTTTGCAGAAAAGATGGAGAGATTGATAGAGATGTTTTATATAGGACACATGCAGGATTATTAAAATGAATAAGTGTTCTTTGTGATTGTAAATTACCTTCAAAGATTAAAAAGAAGATTTACAAAATAACAGCAATATCTGCTATGTTATATAGAGCTAAATGTTGAATTATGGAGCAATCTCACGAGTAGAAGATGAGAATATTAAAATGAACATGCGAATATATGAGGATGAACATGATATTAAATGACAACATTAAAGAGAAAATAAGAATTTCACCTATTAAAAAAAACTCTGAGAAATGCATTTAAATGTACTTAGACGATTAATAAATGACCCAGTGAAGCGATGTAAGATCAAGATAAATACGTGGATTAATGGAAGAAGAGGGAGATAAAAAAAAATTAGTTAGCAACAATAAAACAGGATAAAATTTCATTTAAATATAATATATGAGGAAATAGTAAGGGATCAAGTTGAATGGCATAAGAGGATTCATGTAGCTGACCTCACGGAGTAGTATAAAAGTTTGATTGTTGTTGTAGTTGTTACAAGGTGATTGAAAGTTATTATTACCTTTACATTCAAAAATTAGCCATGGTCAATGTTAGTAGAATTCTCTTCAGATATATCAAGGGATTGAACCAAACGAACATTATATGAATGAAATAGAACCCACTAAAATTGCTGCAAAGTAAAAGGGAAAAAATATAGAAATATCTGTTAAGTTTCTCAAATGACTCCATACTACTACAACAAATGACTTAAGATTTATTTCAAACATTAGGGAAAACACACATTTTTGCATTCAATCAGTTTTCACTGTGAACTCCAAAAGAAGTGAGGATAAGAAAACTGTCCAAAAGCAAACAACATTTATGATTGAGAAATTGAAATAATTTTCCAAAGAAGGATTATATGAATGAAATAAGTTCCACCAAAACTACGGTAAAGTAAAAGGGAAAAATATTCAAATATCTGTTAAGTTTCTCAAATGACTCCTTACCACTACAACAAATGAAATGAGATTTGTTTCAAACATTAAGAAAAGAAAACACATATTTTTGCATACAATCAGTTTTCACTGCCAAAAGAAGTGAGGATAAGAAAACTGTCTAAAAACAAACAATATTTATGATTGAGAAGTTGAAATAATTTTAGAAGTATGAATTGGAGACAAACTAAATTTTGTTTGAAGAACAACCATAAGAAGCTTGATGACATAGGCACAAAGAATTAGACAGATACTACCATATGTATAACTATTTCAAGAAGCGTTCCTATCCATGGATAACATGTGGTTAGCAATCAGTTGGATGAGAGTATCTCAAAATCTCCTGGAACTCTTTCCCTTGGAGGAATTATGAAGCCATATACAATCAATCCCAAAATTAAATTTTCAAAACATAACCTTGACCATATTTTCCAGTTCAGAATACAAATTGTGAAATTATGAGTATTATGTTTTGAGCATCCTGCTTTGTTTTAGTGCTCAAAACAACTCTTGCAGCAATAACAAGCTTTAATATACAACAAAGTAAGCATAAGATAGTCTTTCATGCATTTTATTCCTATTGAATATCCTAAAGTTTCAGGAAAGACATATTAAAAAGCAGCAGTAGTTTTCCAATACAGCTCAAACAACAGTATGATACCAAAATATCAACAGAAATAGGGAGGAACTAGAACATTACATTAAATTGGTTTTAAGTGATTTATGCAACAAAAAAATTAAAAACAATCTATTCACAACTCGTGAAAGACAGACAGGGAAACACTGAAGCAGATGGAAGCTCACTCTTAGGCAAAAACGCTTGATGAAAGAAAAAAAAGGCAAGATTTTTCGAGTTCTTTTGTGCTTTTTCACTGACTGCAGAGGAAGAATTGGAAAGATATGGAGGGGATGCAGAGGGAAGAAAAGAAGTAAATTAAAGAAAAATACTTCCTAAACAGCAATGTTGCTGCCATTCATTTCCTATATTACTACCTGAGCAACCGTATAGGTCCCACTATGAGGGCGCCTGTGTTTTTATACCTTACTCGCCCATTAAATGTCAATGCCCATGGGAGATGAGCCATCATACGCAAATAGCAATGTCAATTCCGTGCAATTTACTTTCATTTTACAAAATTCCTCCTCAAAATTTCAAAATCATAAAAAAAAATCCAAAATTTTCTTTTATTGTTTTATCCAGCCATTAACATCCTTACTTTATCTTCCAAAATAAAACTGTGGAGGATTTCTATTATCATATGTTTGCCATGTCACTATTTCATCAATTAAAATAATAAAAAAAATATTTTAATTGTAGTAAAAAAAATTCCTACAATTTCGCAATCATGAAAACACTATATAATTTTCAAACTCATATCATTTTGCCTTTAACCATTAATATTGTTATTTTAATAGTTGAAAAAAATATTATAACACACACACACACACACACATTGAACACTTGTTATATGCTTATTATCTTATATGAATCAATGATGTTAATAATAAAGGTGTGAAATAAAAAAATTTCTAAGAGAACTTTGATGGTTTTGAAATATGAAAGGGAGGTATTTTGAAAAATAAGGTAAAATAAAAATTTCGTAAACATAATAATAGTTATGATTTAGCAGTAGAATGATAAGAGTATGGAAACCTAGACGCATTAGTAACTGCAAAATTTTGAGAGTGAAATGAAAATTTCGCATAGTTAAATTGAAACAGTAGGCAAGAGCTTAAAATATAAAGAAAAATCCAATCTATAATATTATTTTGTTAATACATTAGCCATAAAACTGCAAGATGAAGAAATTAAGGGTTGAAGATTGGAACAGCAGCTGAATGCTAAACCTCTGCTATAGAAAATTCAGAAACCAAAAGCAGAGTATGGTCCTCAAATTGGATGTTATTATTATTTATCTCTGACTTTGGACTGGTTCCTTCAAATAATTTGTGGACCCAGACATTGATGTCTTGAGAAGACAAAACTTTGTTTTATGTGCAACAATATTCATTCACAAAAAAAAAGAAAAAAAAAAGAGAGAAATAATTCTAGTTTTCTCTAGGAAAAAATGTGACTTACAGTAAATGACACTGAAAAAAAACTATTTGTCAGTATTAGGTAATAGTTCAAGTTTTACACAAAAAACAAAGATTGTGCTAAATGTATTTACGTACCAACTTGAGAAACATCATATTTGAGCTTTAAAACTTTAAAACTGGGAACTCCTAGGCCCTTTAATTGTAGCTTGAAAATGATCAACAAGTACACATAATCAATCAACTAAAAGTTTAGTCAACCTGTGAATAGTAAAACAAATAATTCCTAAGTCCTCATAGTTGAGCTTACACTTTCCAACGGTAAACTGATGAGATGAAACAGTGGGTTATTTTCTTTCCCATTTTGGGTCTTTGTCCTAAGAAACCATGCAAGGTTGTTGGTATAAATTATAGAAGAAACGAGATCCATCTGATGGTGATGCCAAACTCTCTCCATGCTTCGCATATATTACAGTATAAAAGGTAGAGAAATCTTATGCTGAATGATGGTCCCCACTCTCCCACCTATAACTAAAGAACAAAGAAGATAAAGTTTGTGGATATCCTTGTAGACAATTAAATAAGTGGAGAATACTTAATGATGTGTATGGGTGGTTAACACGAAGTATGGGTTTCCTTGGAGAAAAAACACAAAAAAGTATGAAGCTGCCAAGCACTAAGCTTTCAGTTGAGAATGTTTTTTTGCTGGCTGAACTCAATATAGTAATCCATCTCTTTTGATAAGAAGATGGGCATGAGATATTATTGAGGCAAGCAAAGACTGTCAGTATGGTGAAAGTGGGTGCTCAACCTTCCCTAAGGGCACCTTTTTTTTTTCTTCCAAAAGCATTGCCAAGAGACAAGAAACTGTGATTATTCCTCTCTCCAGAACAAATGGCAGAATATGGCAACACATAATGTTTAAGAAGCAAACAAATTGAGGAATAAGAACATGAAACAGGGCTAAGACCAGCTTGGGTATCTCTGACATGCGTTGATTAGAGTGCAACATTGATATTCTCCTCCATCTAATAAAATATATATTGACACCTTAACTGAATCATATCAAAGGCACCATGTTTTGTCATAAAATATCATGTTATTATTAAAGTTTGGTTTATATATTTTAGCATCAGTTTAGTTGGTTGTTACAATATTAATCCTGTTAACATAGAAAATGAAGCTCATGAGATCTAATTAATAATTAATGGTCTTTAAATATCAATAATAACAAAGTAGACATCAATTCATAGGTGTCGCAGGAAGTAGGGAATGCTTTCTCCTGAAACTAACAAGCATCATACTGTATAAAAAGAAGGGAAAGAATCAGAAATCTGAAGTGCTACTAAATGAATTTTTCATTTTATTTGTTTCTCAAAATTAAGGCTTCATGCCTCAATTTGTAAAATGGATTTTTTTTCAATAGTTTTGGAAAAAGTCTAGGGTGAAAATAAAAAAGGCAACTTTTATTTCATTATCATCAAAAGAATGTCTCATTTTTAAAAAAAAAAATACCAAACAAGTGCCTCATATCCTAAAAATACCTTTGTCCAACATTATTGTAGCAACTTTGGAGAACAACTTTGAAATACCCTTGTCCAACGTTATTGTAGCAACTTTGGTCAAAGCCGCTGCAATATGAAGCAATTTTGATTAAAATTATTTTAATATTATTTGATCAATTTTGATTAAGCTGGATCAGTTTTGACTAAATTGAAACAGTTTAGCCAACATTTGAGCGGTTTTGACTAATGTTAAATTTTAAGTATGTTAGAGCAGCTTTGGCCAAAGCTGCTATAATAACGCTAGGACAAGCATATTTTTAGAATATGGGGCATCCTTTTGATATTTTGTTCAACATAATGCACCCTTTTGTGTAAGACTACATATAATAGATCCTCCCTTGAGACCTACATTGGTGGAAGCTTCATCCTTTTTTTTTATAATGCACACTTTTAATAATAATGAAAATAAAGGGTGCCCTTTTGATTTTTTTTGCCAAAAGTCTACAAAATATAAGTTTCAATGCGACGCCATAAGTCAACATTTGCAACTAACAAACATTGAAAAATTGGATGGCCAAAAATTGTTCTTCCTAACTACAAGAATGGTGGGGTCTTGAGAGACAATGGTGAGTTCAGTGAGATATTAGAATTAAAAGGTTCAACTATAATCTAAATGCCAAATAGATTATATTTTAAATATTTAATGTTTTTAAAATAGTTTTTGCCCATATCAATGGAATGTTTTGGAGTTAGGCGACATCGTAGGATGCATTTGAAGATTATAGAAGACCAAAATATATGCTGAGAAGAGAGTTTACTTCTCAATATTGTATTTATTTATTTATTTATTTGTTTTGTATTCAAGGAGCACTAGAGGTTTCAGGGATCACTAGAGGCAAGGTTTTTCACTTTTCTCCATTAAGTCTAAGAAAAATCAAGAGATCTCTTATACAAGATATGGAGATTGATCCATTTGATTTTTATTGTTTTTTTTTTTGTGTGTGCATATTATATAAACAAATTTGGATTCTCACTTATATGTAGGCTAAGCCGAGCCATGCAAGATTGTTTGTCTTTTTGTGTCTTTGCGTGGTTCTAATAAGGGAGACGAAGATTCCACTGAGTAAGCTTATGGTGGTGCCATGGTGGTTATTACGCATTCTAAAGGCACCATATTTGGATTTACAAGTGCATGATGACGGCAGATTCCAACAAGTGACGTTATAGAAATCTCAACCCCATATTAGTCCAGAGACACTGTGTGATCCCTACACTGAAAACATCACTGCCTTTACTAAAGTAGGTACAGTCTTTAATCTATTTCTCTTTTAAGCTTATCAAAAGGGCAACTTTTTTTTTGGGTGGTCAACTTGTGGCCGTCCCAAGCGGAGCCCCAAGAAACATGAATAACCTAATAAATTTCTTTGCGGCATCCACCTGCTCAATGGGTGACAAGCGATGAAAGCAAACACATGGACCTTGTGAATCCACCCTCACATTCACAGAAGATACTAACCCCTCCGGATTGTGTAGTCATTGGACCACAGAACATGGAAACAAAACGAGAGAGAGAGAGCGATAAAGAACCTGGACCAGAACAGACGTGACTTGACAGAATTGGGCGAGCAATAGATCGAACATTGGACCTTGCATAATTCCATGAGACCTGCAAATATAAAGAAGCAAACAAAGATCTGAGTTTGTGCACTATCAGAGACATATTCTTTAGCTACAGTTTTCGGGTTCATAAAGGGCTCACCGCTCACACCAAGCCAGGGCCTGCTACAGATGAACGCCAGAGAGGAGGAGGCCAAGGAGGAGATCTCGGACGGCGTGTTGGCGTCGCCACTTCGCCGCTGGTATTTGGCAAGGCGCCGAGGCGGACGAGGGCGCGGATCGTTTCACAAATTCCAAGAGAGTAAAATTATTAAACAGCCCCGGGTAGTAATTAGCAAATAACATAAACTTATTGGACAATCTAGCAAAAATCCCAATTTTCGTTCCTATTTTTTTATATTATTAATAATGCAAAATTATTGGACTTCCTTCCTATTTTTTTAATCATTATATTACAATAAATATTGGAAAATCTACTATTTCCTATTTTAAAATAAATTTATATTTAAAAAAAGATAGATAATGCAAAATTATTGAGTAATTTATCAAAGCACATCTTTAATTTTTTAGATCACTTGAATATCAATTGATTGATCTAGATCATCAGATGCTACTTAGATTTTTGGATCATTCGGGATGATGACGTGAGGATAAGTTCTTTCTAAGCTGCTACAGTAAAAGATGTCTTCTTTAGTTATCTTCCCTGCCAAAGTTAACAATAGGTCAGACAACCACCAATTTCCCGGCTAATGGCCCTCTGATGCCTAAGTTAGAGCTTGTAGGTGTTAGGAAGAAGAAGAAGAAGCCTGTAGAGAAAAGAAAGAACTTAGAAGAAAATGTATAGTAATAATGGGTCACCCAAATGTTACCACTGACTCATTGCTTAACCTTTGTATACATGTCTTTCTTCCCCGCTTATAGCTGTGGGGAGGAATCTTTTTTTCCACTTTTTCTTCCCCCACGATCACCTCTCCTTCTTTGACAAGGAGGCACTTGGTGAATCGAGAGCACCGTGGGAGTGACAGGTGGCATAGCGTGATGTCGTTATCAGGCCGTTAGAGAAAAGCATCTTTCCTATTATGGCATGAGGTGTCTCCTTGCTGTTATCATGAGTAGTGGTCCCCTTCACCCCCTAACAACCTCGTAGGTGGCAGGCCTTTAACCATTTTTGGGGGAGGAATCTTCTGTAGGACCCTTGTTAAAAAGGACGTAAGCTTTCC